>VYYI01002718.1:0-14081 GCA_021029175.1 Bilobella aurantiaca | reverse complement strand
CGGTAAACAAGCATTGCTCAAAGGCAAACATTACAAATGCTGCTTCGTTTATATTTTAAATTTTTTGAAAATTTGTAAAAGTGTACCGACACTCGGTAGAGTAACTATTTTTAAAATTTAAAAATAAAATGGATAAAGTAAATATTTTCCAAATTATAAAAAAAACTGGGTAAAGTAACTATGTTTGATTTTTAAAAAAAGTGGAGCGTGTTTACGCTCCAAACCACAATTTGCGTCTCTACAAAGCACGGAAAGGCATCACAGCTGGAACTGACATAATGACTCGGCCGCTGTCATATAACAGTACACCATGCTGCGAAGAAGTGCACTAAGGTCGACGAATTGGGCTGCATTCCCAAGCAGCCCGACTTTGCCGACAAAACGCATTGTACAACAATAATCATAATACGGGTTTAGCACCGTTACATTGGCTTTTGCCTTAGATGATAAAATTAGTACAAGCAATGTTTTGTCACAAACGCTACATGTCATTACGCCCGTGAGACGTATGATTCAGCCCTAGATTCTTCCCCTTTCGCTCGCTGTTACTATGGGAATACTTTTCCTCCGCTTATTCATTTGCTTAAATAATGAGGGTAGAATCGACTAAACTGAGATCGCATGTATGATATTTTCAAATTATAGTTTGAGACAAATGTTGGTAGTTACCGGAAGTCACCATACAATCTAATGGTACCCAATGGGCCCAATTACATAGATTGCAGCAAGGTAGATGATAAGTACGAAGACATACGCTCTACAAGACCTGACGTATCATGCAAAATAACTGGGCCGACACTGTCTAAACTCTGACCAAGCTTTTTGTTAAGTTTTATTAAATTTATGGTAAATGAACTTAAGTCATAAAATAGGTGCGGTGGTTCTAATATAAAATTTACAATAAAAGTACTGTCATAAAAGAGGTGCCGGGCCGGGTATCTGATTTAGAATTTGTGGTAAAAATGGCGAGTTATTAAATAGTCGCCGGGCTTCAAATATACAATTTGCGATAAAAATTGTCTCTAAATAAGTGTCGAGCCTCCAACATGTAATTTAAGGCAAAATTGATAAGTCATTGAATAGGTGTTAGCCCTCTAATGTGAAATTTACGGTCAAAAAAATAAGTCAAGAAATAGATGCCGTGCCTCGAATATAAAATGCTAATGGCACATCAGCTTAAAATTAATAAAAAACTGAGCAAGTTTTCCTTTTCTGGATAGTTTTTTGTTTTCAACAGATAATACGTATACTTTATTAAATGACAATGAATTTTTTTCTCTTCTAAACCTCCGGACACCTTCAATAAACTCGAAAAAATTAAGTAACAAAAATAATCCAGTTTCAAAGATCTATCGAAATCTAGATGTAGTGGAATGGATTAAATAAAATTACATTCTGAAGAGTAACTCAAAATGACCTAGTTCGTGAAAATCAATCGAAGTCATGTAACCTTGTAGTCGCGAATATGTAATTTCCTTCAGCCATATAGCTTATTACCAACCAAAGTTTTAAAACCTAAACCTAGAACTTCCAAAACAGACAATTACAATTTTGTAGCCGAAAACCTGTAACCTCCCCTTCCTGTGCAAATAGAATTAAAAATTGCCACCTATATCCTGTAGTTAACTTACGCAGGTTGCTGGTTGCGTACCCTTTAGTGCCATACATGTACAGGTTGTATACAACATGCTATTTTACGTTAACTTAAGCCAGCAGCTGCGGTGCAGAAATTCTCAAAACCACTCCAGTCCTCTCTCGTCGCCGATTCGTGAAAGACGCACCTTCGGTTGTGCTGTTCCTGCATGAGTTTTTAACAGTCAAATTCAAATTAAACAAAAGCATTAAAATACTCGCCGATGTACCACATAATTTTCTACGTTTTCTCTTTCTGTCTCATGCTCAAGTACAATTCAGTTGCAGTGTAAGTCCTTTTTGTTTGAAGATTTTATATTGATTAATATATTATTTAATTTAGAAAAGTGTTGTTGCTTCTCCACCTGCTATTCAATCATAATGTGTTGTAACCCTACTAGTTATATTAGTCCTAAATGTAAAAAATTCAAAGTATTTCACATCATTGAGAGTAGGAAATTGTTAAAATTCCTGTATAACAAAATTATGGTGAAAGGGACTCTTGGCCCTTTTTGTGACTTGTTTTCCAAGGTCTCCAACGTTTTCCCTCACAAATTTTACACGAGTTTAATCCAAAATTTATAATTTGAGTTTGGCTACTTAAAGGGTACTTTACAACCACTGCTAATTTTATGGGTAGCCTCCCGTGCAAAGCAGGGGCCATTAAAGGGAACCCCACCAATTCCTTCTTTACACTTTCACCTTATGCATTTTCTTGGCGGGTGTAGTTACAAATTAATTTGGGGCAAGAATCTGCTTACAAATACTTAAAATGCTTATGTGACTTTTCAATAACTGGAAGGGGCTACGAGGTGCGTTGCTAATTACTTGCACTTTCTAAGCCTTACGCCTTGAGTGAAAGTAGCGCGTAGTAATTTTCATTTAGTCGTCCAACGCTCCTTTTCGATGAATTTTGATGAAACCCTTTTTTTAAAATATTGAATACTTGCACTGAAGCAATTTTAAAATTTTTAAGCAGTTATTAATCACAAATACTAGTTATTTGTAATATCAATGCTACTTTAGTAATTAATTAAGTAGGGCGTCGATTGGGTGTGGTTATAAATTAATACCAGGGTGACGCCCTGCTGATACCTCTAGACAAAAGACTACTCGACGCTACAGCAAAATAGGACCTTAGTGACATTTGTGGTCCTAAAAAAGAAATGGCTTCATTGAACTGAGGACATAATGACCTAATTTCAGAATAAGGGATGACTTCTCGGCTGACTCGTGACTCATGTGGTACATGGAGACAGCCATATTTCAATTAGTATATGATAACATAAAAATAGCATGAAACCACGTTTCTTTATTTTAAAAGCGAGATGCATGACAAAGGAACTCCAAACACTCAGAAGTATTTTTTGTTAACGAAATAAGCCAAAATTCCGTCCTAGGACAGATGGGGAATAAAAAACTGGGCGGCGAGGCAATTGCTTAAGGGAAAACGAACCCCCGTTCTCTTGCTGACTCGGTCGACTTAAAATGTTTTTTTTAAGTATGCATCAATATTTTTTTTGATTTATTTTATTTTATTTATTTGACAATTGGCAAATGCCCTAGTCAACAGGGACTGAGGTTCTTAGGTTACATGTTTGAGTACTAGAATTATTGTGAGTATATGTATTGAGTATATTGTTAGTATCGAGATCTTTATCTGAAATAGTATAAAATAAAATTGAGAATGAGAGGCACACTCGTTACCAACAAGTATATATGTGTTAAAATATTAGTTTTCCAAAATATTGTTTGTATATTTTTAAGTCGAATATACACATGAATATTTGTAAGGCTTTGTATTGACAGACTGCGGCGAGCTGGCGAAGCGATGTAACATATCTCCAGCATCGTCTGATTGGGCAGCACGTTGGATATGCATCAATATTTAAGTCCTTTAAAACAACTTCAGAAAAATTGTTTGTAAAAAAATCCTTGAAATTTATTGCTTACAAATTAATATTTTAGTAATTTAAAATTGCATTGACTGAGATTACACTAGAAGCGCTATATTTGTAACATTTCTTTACAACTGGTACAATATTTTCTGTTATATCAAGTAATTGAATTACAAAAGTGTAACGATTTAATGAGTTTCCTGTATTTAGTGCTTGTCAAATCATGTTCAAAGGAGGAAGGTAAAAATTGATAGCTTATTTTAAACAAGTATAGTATAGCGAGTGTAGCAAGTACGTTTTTAACAGATGTCTAGACCAAAAATCTCCAAGTGCTGTTTGGCAGAGGAGCCTGAACGTTGTGCCTGAGTTTCAACACTGTGTACGTACCTGTTGAATGAGTAGTACCATACATACTTTGCTTTGCCTCTCCCAGCATGTATCCAGTAAAATAGCCGTAAATGCTCAAAAAGCGGCAAATAACACTCTCATAAGTCTGGGTTAACACTGGACAAAATTTGGAAAATAGGCTCTAAAAGCAGGAGTGAAAAGTAGAGAAAGCATTCTCAAAACCAATCTTGGCCCTCTTGCACTCCTGCATTTTGACTTTCCATTATAATAACTTCCTTCAAAGTAATTCGGTGGAGTAAAGGGAAAGCAGTAACTTAAAATTTGTACCTTTTGGTAAGCATCCTCTCTGCAGGATGTGTGCCTATTTTTGAGTTTTTTATTCTACAATTGGATAAGAAGCCCAATTTACTCCCGCTTTCTTCACAATTAAACTTCTCTTGGTGATTTTTATACTCCTTTTTTCAAAATGTCAATATTCTCGCACGATAAACAATTGTGTAAGATCTTCTATGTTGAGCTTTATTTTTGAATATAACCTAAAAGTTTTATATCCGCACTATTTGCAAAATATCAAGCGAATTCCTTTGAAATTGAGAATATTTTTAGAATTTTCAAAAAAAAAATCTTTCGGTTGTAAAACAAAGCTCATCCAGAAAAAGAGAGTAAAAACATCTTGACAAGCCTTATTTACGTAGTGAAAACATGGCTAAAAAGGCTGGAGGTAGTTTTTTTTTACTTAATGCATGTTTTCAAATCAATCCATTAGTGATGCTTGGCGCAGATATTCGATAGTTATTCCAAAAAAAATAATAATGTATGTTTACTTATCTATATATTGGGTAATTTATTATTGTTTAGGTTGGGATCAAGACCCGGTTCTTCCCTTTGGAGCCTCAGCCTCGGCGACGAATTGTCCAGCATTCTTAATAGTATCCGTCAAAATTATGATAAACGCGTTCGTCCCAAGTATGGAGGTATTGTCCCGGAATTTAATTTTTCTAAATTTTGTTATTATAATTTGAAAATTTAAAACAATCATTTGCTAAAAATTGGTCACCGAAAAACGTTTACCAAGATTTGTTTTACGGGCAGAGGCGCGAGGCGCTGAAAGATGTGAAAGCTGTTACAAATAAATGTTTATTCTTTTAAGAACTTTAAAAAACATATAATAATAAATTTCTGGTGAATCATTGTTGGACAGTAAATAACACAAATGTCTATGAGAATGTTCTGAGTATTTTTGTCATATTATTTTTGAACATATTATTTATCATTATCATTTACTAAAGGCTTCAAACAGCCTCTATCGGACTAGAGTCCATTGAAAATAGAATAAACAATCAATTAATTTATGCTTGGTTAAAATACAATAGTAAAAGAGCAAACTATAGGGCTTGGCTAAATCTAGATTTAATATAAAAGAGCATCAAGGAACGTTGCGCGCTTTTATCTTAATAAAAATAGGTTATCGTGTCCTTCTAGTCCAATTCTACTATTTCTTTTAAGGAATCTGTTTGCAAATCAATCTATTTTCTTGATTATACTTGACTCAGTTTTGACAGCTAGATTGCTTAGGTTACCCTTGCTATATTTTTTAATTAGCTAATTAGGAATTCAATTGTTTGAATACTTCTGTCGCCCCATACAACTTGGGTTAACACGAAATTTCTTGTATGTGGGCAATCGCAACAATTATGGAAGTAAGTGTCCTTCTGGTCGTGGTTGGATAACTCACATGGGTTGTTAAATTTAATTTTTACAAAATTTTCGTGATGTCTTGCAAGATGAGCTGCGCAGGCGCACTGCTGCTAAAATGCGTTTGAGCTTTCATGAGATTTCGATTTCGATCTAACCCATTTAAGTAGTTTACGCACTTTACATAAATTAGAGCACGGTATTAAGTATAGTAGTATAATTTTAAAACAAAACTCCAAAAAAAGAAAAGAGTCTAAAGGCCCTGTTGACATTGCCAAATGGAAATAAGAACAATCAATTCAATTCAATTAAATTCACGAATTGAAAAAAAAACATTCCTTTCAGATTTTCCGGTGATTGTAGGCGTTAGCATGCATGTGCTGTCCATCAGCTCCGTTTCAGCAGTTGATATGGTAAAAATACATAAATTTGTGTTTCTTCTTAAAAACGTTCTTATTTCGTTTAGAAACAAAATTTTTTACTTAAATGTTAATTAACTATACTAAATATTCTACTATAAATTCTTGTATATAACGCGCGTGTTATATATAATATATATATATATATATATAAATTTTGGACCCTTTCCAAAAATTGCGGTTATAGGTTTAAATACAAAAAAAAATTGGCTAAAAATTGTGTTATCTAGATGCTATGTTTCATTGATTTTCAAATTTTGACTAACTTTCTTTAGTTCTTTAACTAGAACTACGCAAATTGTAGTAATAAAACATCAAGTTTTCCAAAAAACAAATTGAAATAGTTTGCTATTACCAAAGCAATCTTAGCGAAGTTAGCTTCGTGCGCTATCCTCGGAGTCTGACCTCATATTGAAAAATAAATTTGAGATATCTTAAGTAGCTCCTGAAATGAACATGATATCCGGACAAACAGACAGTGCAAAAGCATAAAGTAAAACTTTTGCTGATCTTCCGCTGCTCAATAAATACAAACACAAAAATTCATATATAGTTTACATTATAATTTACATCTCCTCCTATATGAAAACTTTCATTTTTTTTTTGCTTTCAACTTCGAGGACTTTACCATGGAGTTCTACTTTAGCCAGACGTGGAAGGATTCGAGACTAGAATTTAAATCGCCTGGAATCACACACTTTTCCGTAAGTTAAACATACAAACGAATTTGACCCGCTTATCCTCATCAAACTAAATTAATTAGTTTATTTAAATAAATAAATTAAATAACTGATTAATTAGTTAACTTAATTAGTCCAAAAATCTTATAAATTGTGGGTTCAAACTTATTGTTCAGAAAGAACCAGTTTAGGTGATTACTTGTCACGGTCCAATGGTTCCTCTCAGAAGGAAAACACGGAGCTTATTCATAAAACAAATATCTATATCCGTAAAAATGATTTATGTAACACATATTTGAAGATTTTAAGGCATGAAGTAGCTGACAATAAATGACAATAAATGAATAAATGACATAAAGTAGCGAAAAACTGAAAATCCGTGCTTTGCTAATTTAAAGCAACGTGTGAAACATGTGATGAGCTCTCAGACGCAGTAGATACGGGAAGAAAGCTTGTTAAACTCTTTCTAGGGCGTTCTAATAGCCTATTTGCGTGTTAGAAGGGTCAAAAGGTGGAAATAAATAAAAGTGAGAGTATTCTGGATGATGATGATAGTAAAATTGATGATCAGTGTGTAAGACAATAAAGCAATAAAACCTAGTAAACGTAGTTGCCACCAGCAAACCAAACAATTATGATGATCGTACCGTGCGCTTCTTTATACTTTACGTTTTCTTATATTTTACAGAAAGACAATTTACTAGAATGTAATTGTAGAATATTAGAATAAGACGTTGAGTTGAAAAGAGTTATCGAAATTTGCATGTGTAATATTTGCCCAAGTGTGACAAGGTTTAGGTTCTATTCTACCTTTTGGTAGAAGAATGTTACATTTTCCCGGACTTTCTGTTTTATGTAAATAAAATTGAAATGTGCGTTTTGTGCAATACATAAAAGACTTTTTTTTCAAAATTAGGTCGGTTCTGAGTTTACTAACACACTGTGGGTACCAGACACTTTCTTTGTCAACGAGAAGAAGACTTACTTCCACACAGCTACGACAAACAACGAGTTTCTGCGCATTGAACAGGACGGCAGCGTCGTTCGGACCATAAGGTTAGTTGAATGTAATATATTAATAATATAATTGTAAAAAATCTAAATCTAAATTGAAAGAACATATCTGTTCAGTACTTGTGTAATCCAAATTAATTAGGTATTTGCATGTTGTGTCGTGTATTCTTAATTTCGTTTCGCTTAGCAGTAATATTGCACAGAAGTTTAATAAAATGCTTGAAATTTAATGTTTTTGAAACTAATCATTGGGCTAGGTGTGTTTTTTCTATGGTTACATTTTCTAATTAGTAATTCTCTATATTAAGCACCAATTTCAAATCTGTGCGTGCGTAAGTGTACAAAGCACATGCCTTTGGCATCTAAATACTCTAAATGCAGTAAAAAAACATTATACCATAGGCATAACTTGCTACCAAAATCGCTGGAAAACGCTGAAAGCAATAACTTAATGTTGAAATATGTGATCAGTAATTATTGCTGACAACGATAGTGCAAACCCCGTTTTGTTTGGACAAATAATTATTTTACTAAACTTCAATTAGCTTTGTAAACGCTTAATTTCTCACTATGTCTCCCTAATTTCCTGATAATTAAATGACGGCAAAATCCGGAACAAATTTCCGGGATTTCGCTAGTAATATTAATAAGTCTCTTTTAATTACAAAATTGGAGATTAAATAGGTTGAAATATAAATGTAATTTGGGTCGTTAACTGTAATTATCCGGCAATTGACTTTGCTCACAATAAATTTAAAATGGTTGAAGAACTTCGTTCTAATGATTCCGTAAATTCCTTAATTGTGATTTCAATTAGTTAATTACGATAAATAATTAACAATAAATAACTTTTGGACTACTCTACTACTCTATCTACTGGAGCCAGGTGATTCAGTAGAGGTTGGTGTGTATTATAGTGCAAGTCAACTTTTCAAATATTCAAATTACACGTGTAGACTCGTTTAGTTACGGAGGCACAGCCGCTGATTGACTAAGAAAATAACAACTACTAGGGTTAATTGCTCAAAGTGTTACATGACTCGGAAAACTTAACTATTTAATAATTAGCAATGAACATGATCGTCAATTAAGTTACTAAATTATTTCCAGATTAACAGTGACTGCGGGATGTCCTATGGAGTTCCAATTCTTTCCCATGGACAGGCAATTCTGTGAAATTCAAATCGAGAGTTGTGAGTTTACAAAATTACTTCAAAAAATCTACTAATGTAAGCATTTTAAAAACGGCGTTTGAAAAATGATTTAAAACAAAACCAAAATTTGCCGGAAATGAGTAATTGCTTTTCACCTTTCGTCGAACTTGTCATTGTCCTGTGTACTAATCGTGTTTAAGGCATATTTGAACAAGAAAAACTTATCTAGTCCCTCCCAATTGAAATTATTGCGTTCCACTTTCAACATTTATCGCGTTATTGAAAATTTGAAAAAAAAAAGTATTTCTCATCCTTGTCTGGTTTCTTGTGCTTCTAATTTAAAGTTTGGCCTAATTATACTTCCAGTTCAATTCAAACTCATCAATTATAATGTAGAAAATCTAATAAATGAAGTTTTAGGTTTTGTGCCTCTGTTTGATGAAAACGTTTGAAATCCTGCTTGTTACACGGCTGTGAAATTTTGTTCCTTGAGACTTTGCCTTCGGCTTTTGCTCACATATGTTGAAAATAGAGACTAGAGTGCTTGATTTGGATTTGCTTGAATGGATTTAATTTCATCAAATTATGGCATTATAGATGTGATTTCTGAAAGTTTGCATTAGTTGGGTTTACGGTGCGTGATATGGAGTACCAATGGAGTGACGGGGCCGACTCAATTGAAATGGACCAAATTCAACTCCCGCCGTTTACTGTTGTGGGTCATCGATTCCTTCAGAAATACGTACAGCGGAAAACAGGTACTGAGCAGTTTTTTATTTTTTTACAGTTTTTTTTTAAGGTTAAACAAAAGGAACAGAAAAAAGGTTAGCCCTCCCATTCAAATTGAACAGGTACATTACACCACATCACTTTCACTTCTCAGGCAATTGGATTTAGGGTGCACTTTGAAATTTATGCAAATTTTTGACAAAATGGGCTCTAAATCAACGGCATGTTAAGTGTTAGGCCTAATAAGTTTACATAAAGTTTAAAGATGAACGTACAAATTATCCCCGCCTTGCTAAGCCTTCCGATACGTTATATGACGAGTGGTGGGTAGTTAAAATTCAAGTAAGTTTATTATTAATGTTGCGTATAACACAAGTTTGTACAATTTGTCACGCCCTCGTTGTTATCGCCCTTAAGGACACTGTGGACGCGACATCAGTAGGTTATGTTTAGTATACCTTAATTAGTTTAACCAATTAATAAATCAAATAAAGAATGATTTGTGCAGTATTTTGTGTAGCAGCAGATACGGATCTAAAAAACGGTATCAATGAATTCTGAAGATAGAAAACCAAAACTAAATATCTTACTTCGTCCTATGGCAATTTAATATTAAGGGCGATTGAGACCGACAACGTCGACGTATTTTTTCTCCATAAAGAAACTGAGTCTTGATCTCAGGTTGCCGATTGAGAAGTATTGAGCGATTAGCTGTAAGGCTGTCTAAATTGTGCTTTCTCCAGTCGAAAAGAATTAAATCTGTTTTCTTCCACATGCAGGAAATTATTCGAGGCTAATCTGTCAACTTCAGTTTCTGCGCTCAATGACCCACTATATAATGGAAATCTACCTACCTGCAGGCCTCGTAGTCACAGTTTCATGGGTCTCATTCGTACTTGATCAAAACGATTATCCGAAAAGACTTGCTCCAGGATTCTCAGCTGTAAGCACATTATCCAGGGGAACAAGAAGTATACATACTTATTACGACGGGTTTCTTTACTAGTTTTATTATCAAGTAAACATTTTAACCAACGTTAGTGTGTGAAGAAGAATTATTTTGCTATACTACCTTTGGTATATATATATTTATATGTATATATATTTTGGTATATATATATTTATATGTATATATATTTTGGTATATATATATTCATCACACAGGAGGACACAAAAACTAAAATTAAGGAAAGGCTCGTGTGTTATACTGTAATGTTTTTTTGTAAAAGCTGTAAGAGCAATAGATGCATTAAAGTAAAAAATTTGAACCAGTTTTTTTTTTAATTTGTTCAAAATGTGCATAAAAACACATTTCAAACCAAAATGAACTAAAGCAAACCAATGAGATTAAATGAAAAGTGAAAATTTAGAGCTCAAGAGTCGCTTTATTATCCTTCTATAGTTTTAGAATAGCAAAATTTTAAAACTAACTGCACAAAACTTTTATATGAGTGAGGAGATTTGTGAACCAAATTTCGCATTGTTGACCTATGAACTCTTGCTTGTAGGTGTTCACAATGGTAGCGCTGATGTCATCTACCAATGCAGCTCTTCCCAAGATATCATACTTCAAAGCCATTGACGTGTATTTGGGAGCCTGTTGCGTTATGGCGTTTGCATCTCTCTTAGGTGAGACTGCCTCTTTAATAACATTACTCTAATGTAAAATTCATTGTCAAAATGAGTCATGCGCCGCAGGCTTTACAAATATTGCAAATAGTTTACTATGTACCTCTTCTACCGATTTCAAATAGTATAAACCGTGGTAAAACGGTCAGCCAAGTAGCGGAAGTAGGATGATTGGACAGAAGACATTAGACATTAGGAAATTATATTTTAAAAAAATGGAAAGGAAAACAGAATTTTATGTAAAAAAAAAAAGGTATCATCTGGATGCATTTTTCTTTAATTTTAGAATACTCCGTCGTAATTTTCATTACAAACAGGATTGATATCCGGAAGAACGGGTTCCTGACCCTACAACGAATGGTGGAACAAAAAAGAGCCACCATGGATCAGAACACAAAGCAAACGGTAAATAAAACTTTCTTTTTTAACAATGTATCTAGAAATGTTCAAACAAAAACTAAACAGGAGTAAAAAACCGCTTAATAAAACAAAAATAGTAGATGTAAGATTTATCAAAAACAAACCGGCACAAAACTATTTTTTAACGGACAAATTTTTAAAATTTTTAACATGGTATTTCGGTTTTACCAGAAGCGAAAGTACGCTTATAAATTTCTACAGGATCCATATATACGAAAATTGTGTTATAACTTTCATTTCCGGATTTAGAATACCATACAAATTCACTGCGGTAAGAAAACAATCGACTATAAATGTCTTCACTTTTCTAGTTCTATTTTAACTGAAAAAATACTGTATTGAAAACAGAGGTTCAGAATTTTTGTGAAGGGGTTATTTGTTTCATTTCAAGGAGACTGATTCGAAGACAAACGCTTCTATGCAACGATACTAAAACAGTATGAAACGTTTTTTTTTTTGTATCCAGGACGCGTGGAGTGAGGTACAAAATCCCGAGTCCTACTCCAAAGGCGTGGGTACCCTTGAAAATTCTGCGAGTATTACTCAATGGCCTGACGAAGAGAACCCTGTGCACTCTATATTGCCATCTGATAATGACATTAATAAGTTCTACGGCATTACACCTTCCGATATTGATAAGTAAGTTATATTATAGTTATTTTGTATTTACAAAACATTAGTCACCATCACGGTAACATCCAAAATCAGTATTTTGTATCTGAGATTGAATTAGACTCTTATAAATTAGTTTGTTTTAATTCATCCAATATCAAATTTTATTTCAATCTGGTTGAAATTTATCAAACATTCATGGTCTACAGGAACCGTAGTCGAATTGTTTTTATTCATTATTTATATATTTAGAATATATGTTTAGTGAATTTCACTTTCGAAACAAATTTACTTGACAAAATTTTGAATTTAACGCTAAGCAGCCCTTTTTCCAGCATAATTTTCTCTCTGGAGAAAGGTTAGGGTAATATTAAAATTTTCATTCCCCAAATCTTTTTCATAAAGTTTGAATATCCCGGGTTTTTTTTTCGCGGAAAACGGAACAGTACTATTTCCCAAGCTTCCCGAGGTCTTGATTCAAATTTTGGTCGGTGCATGAAAGGAGTACTATAACACATTGTTGAGCTCATTTCAACCAATTTTTTTCATTTTTCTTTCCAGGTACTCTCTTATTGTTTTCCCGGTGTGCTTCATTTGCTTCAATCTCATATACTGGATAACCTACTTGCATATTTCGGATACAGTTGACGGTGACCTCATTCCAATGTCCATAGAGTAAACAGGAGTGGAGCGAAGCGGGAATTTTGAACTTTTTTTTTCTTCTGCAAAGAGTTCAAAATGCGCCGCTTCTGGGCGAGGAGATCCAAATAAAAACAAGGAAATTTACTGCAATCTCGTCTTTCTTTAAAATGTAATTCAAATTGATCTTCCCCCAATACGACCAAAGATTGCAAAAGGTGGCCGCGCATGAGTCCATTAAATACCTCCTGGAAGGTCTTTTTGCTAAGAATATTGAGCTACAAGCTAATAATTTACCCTTACCCTTAAAATAGGAATTTTAAATACAAGCCTAAAATTTTCTCAAAAAATGGGTATACTTTTAATTTGAAAAACAAAATAGCGTCAATAAAACATAACTTTTGCTATTAAAAAGGTCATAATAATAGAAACTATTTTCTGTAGTTGGATAGCCACTCATAGACGGTAAACAAGCATTCTTCAAAGGCAAAAACACAAATGCTGCTTTGCTCATATCTTAACTTATCTTTAAAAATTTGTAAAAGTGTAAGAAAGGCAATTTTAAAGCATTTATTGCAATATGGGTCATTCGATATTAAAGATATTTGTAGTATCCGAAATAGAACTTAATCAACTTATTCTGTATTTGTGAAATGTTAGCAGTTAAGAAAGAATAACAATAATATTTGGAGATTGAATGTATTTGTTTACTTTACAATTGGATATATTTGACAGTATGCTTCACTAATTTATAACACATTGTGAGCGACAGAGGAATAGGTAATGTTGGCAGTGCTATCCACTGCGGTCACTGTGTGGCGTTATCGCCACAACATTCTTCGGCTATTTTAAGTTATGTAGCATAAAACCACCTAGTTCACTTTTGAAATGTATTAACGATGTTATTGTGCTTTAAATGTATAAAATCAAAGCGCGTTGTGGCGGTATTGAAATAAGTCTTCCACGTGGCCGTATACGTATTTTTAATTTAATTCGAAATTGAATGAAACAATAAAATCATTGGTCGTAGGTGACCCTGACCATTGACCAAGTGGTCATTAGTGACATATATTTACCGATAACAAGGCTAGAGCATCGGAATCGGTCCAGTTTCCGGTACAGCACCCGGCTCACTTATACAGGTGCATGGCATCTAATATGAGCTTTACGCTAAGAATGGTATGTACTTAATGGCAGAGTAATTAACAGTTT
>VYYI01002717.1:0-14085 GCA_021029175.1 Bilobella aurantiaca | reverse complement strand
CTTCAAGGCCGAATACGAATTTGGCTCCGCCACCAGAACCAATTTTACGGCTCTACGCTGCACGGAATATTCTGGAACCAAACTTCACGCCACGGCCTGTGGGCGTGGCGGCGGTACAACGATCGGAAATCCTTGACGGCTCGGATAGTGACTGAATGGAATTCCTGGGCACGATCCCAGCTCCTCCGGCTCGACCAAGATCGGACCCAGAATCCGACATTGAATATGTCGGAACGGACATGGGACCCCTTATTGACCTCGAGGAGGAAGCGCCAGACAACACGGACGTGAACTTGGTGCACCGGCGCCGCAGCACTCTTCAATAAGCCAGCCTGCAGCGATGCCGACGTCGCGCCTACCAAAGGCTGAACATGGTTCAGTGCGCTGTGCGCCATAGGCGCCGCCGGCTCCGACAACAGGATGGCGAAGAAGCGCTCTAAGCATTTGGAAGGGCTTTGCGGTACATAGCCGCCGGGTTCTTGAAATAGCACAACGTCGCAAAGGAAACGGCGCAACAGCACCAAGCCACGCACCCTGCAGCGCACCCTTGATCGCCGGCCAGCCTCGGAACTAGCACAACGGAGCGGCCACCTCACCTCACCAGGCGACGAGAACTCTAATCTTCGGGGTAGGATTAATTTGAACGTAAGGTTAGACTTGTGTAGCCCTTTTAGCATGTAGTAAGAGCAACACAGAACTAGCACATCATCAAGTTGCTGACACGCCGAATTTGTACAGTTCTAGAATTAATGCATCTACACAAAGTACCACGACTATGAGCAACTGAACGACAGCGATTTTACGCGACTGACCCTTCTGTAATACACCTTGTGGACCTCAGCGGATATAAACATCCCACCTTGAGCCCAGCCGAACTAATTGATCTCTAGGACCAATTGAACCGAAGCCTAGCAGCTAAAAAAACCGTGTGTCATGCGACTAGCTACCGCAATGCAAACGGACCTCGCAGCTAGCCCCTTCAACAGTACTCAATTAAGAGCGTGACGGACCTTCAGGCTGAGACAGAAGCCACTTGGCCCTCAGCTACAAAGAAGAACCATCCTGACAAACCCGTAGATCCAAAATACCGAACACACTTGGAGTGAGAATTCCTAGATCGGCGCGGGTAGGTCAACCTAGTATTCTCCACTCAGAAAGCTCGTAAGCAGATAACCTCGCAAAAAGGCAATCGTGTTCCTCATTAAAGTAGCGATTAGGCCTGGATAGCCTTAGGCAAACGGAGCAATCCGGACCGGCGTAGAAGGCAATGGTCGCCCCTTTTTGCAATTGGTAACACTTGGAAGACAGGAGTCATGACCTATCAACCTTGTGAAGCCATAAATTGGAAACTTATGATCCAAACGACGTGGATACAACGAATCCCAACAGGAAACTACAGCTCGCGTTCCCGATGGATCATCCATTTCCGAACCAGTAGAGAAGCAGAAGAGTAACTTTCTCCCGTAGTACCGAACCGCATCTCAGCAGCGCGAATGGGAGGATCCGCCCATGAATTTAGCTCGGCAGTGAGACCTGTCGCACGCTAAAGGTCACAAATGAGCGTACCACAGTCCGGGCCTGCGATGATGAAGCTCTGATGTAGAACGCAAACCGTGCGTGCACTTCCCATACCGGGTCGTAAAAGCTACTCCAGACCCGACGATCTACGTTACAAAAAGAAAAAAAGAAAAAACAAGAAACATCAACGATATTTCTTTACCTTTGTCACGCCAACCGACGAGGCGATATGCTGCCGACGTTCTTCCGATACAACGCAACCAAACCAGAGCCAGAAAGGAATTCGCCTCAACCAATGCCACGTCAATTACGTCGAGCACCACAACGACCAATACGTGTTGAATTGAATACACCACGCTCAATTCCAATCTTCCGCTAAAATCAAAAATCAGAAAATGGCAAGCACCGAATGCACCATATCGTCTAACCACACTAATTAGTATTCTCATTGTAATTTAGACAAAAAAAGCACGGACGGAACATATTGAGCTCTAGTATCAGCCTTGCAATGCACATTAGCATAACTGAAGTCATGACAAGGGACTTTGTCGTTTTGCATATCTATATCATCGATATATATGAGATTGTGCTCTCCAATCTCACCAAAGCAAGATTGAACTAGCGGACACCATTCCACCATTGGAGGAGCGCACATGGTTCAAGGTCATCTGCAACGCGGTTGCGCAAGGAGTGCCTCTCATTCTCGTTAGCAACCCTACTTTTAAGGACCCCGCAAGAGACCCTTCATGTTCTTCAATCTTACGAACTCCATTTCCCCGCGAACCAGTTTGCGTTTGGAACCTTTGAAGTCGACCGTACCATCCTGGTACTTCCAAGACGGATCCCACTTCATCGACTTACAAACACACTTCTAAATTTAGCAAAGCTACAAGGAGAGTCACTCAACCAAACAAAGCACTTCTTCTACAAAGCATCATGGTACCTTTGGAATTATGACAGATAGCAGAAATTTATTTTGTTTTTGAGTAAAATAACCAGCGCTTCAACATTCACGATCCCGGAACCAGAAGTAGATGATTGGGATGCTTCGCAGGTTCCTAGTCAAATATTCTAAAAATATCCTATTAATTCAAATCCAGCAATTTAATTCAACCTTCACCACTAACATTTAATTTTATAAAATTTGTTGGCCTAGTTTAGTGAAATATGTGTTTAAAGTCAAGGGCAATGTCTAATGACTATAGTCTATCTAGTCTATATAGACTATCCCTTCAAGAGATACCCCAGTAGTCAGAACAATACCCGAGAGGGGAATTAGATAGAAATAGGACAAGGTTGGAGACGGCTCGTGCCCATGCTACAACATGTAAGTTTGTATATTTACATGTTGGAGCATGGAAGCTCAAAACTGAGAACTTAATTGAGGTTTTGATAAAATCTTGTGGTAAATTGAGGTGTTTTTCCTCCGTCACCCACCGACACCCGCCGCCTCCCCAGGGGTTCGGATTTATTGTATAAATACTGGACCCGCGGGGAAGGCAAGATAAGTCAGGCTAGGACTCCCCTAAGGAACTAACGTTAAGTATTAGAATAAGAAATCGAATAAAAAGTACTCGCACTTGAACCCCGAGGCCGACGGCCCTCTCGGGGCTGAAGACGATTATTAGCTAAGGGTACTGGGAAGCTTTAAGTTCAACCGACCTCTGGACCGCCCCTGACGGTATTCTATCTATCGTAGGTGCTGGGGCATCACCAATGCGTTAGTTGTTTTGCAGCAAAGACCTCAAACGGGACCTTGTTCAACGTGTGGGATCGGACTTCCGTCAAACCGAACCTCGTTCCCACATCATACCGCTGCAGATGCAACTGTTCAGGTGGTGCAACTTCGACCTCCGTTGGACAGAAGCGACAACAACGCGATCCTACTACCGGGTCGGCGGAGCCGAGGTCGACCCGAAGATTTACGTAATGAACAATGCGGTGTCTCGATTCCTAGATGGAAGGAATTTACAACTCAAACTGCTTCTTCCGTCTCAACAACCATGCATGGAATCGAGATTCCTGAAAATAAGCCTCAGGAAACTCAATTTGACTCCAAACTAAAGGTGCTGCACAACAAATGCATCTCGCAAGAAGTAATTTAAATATATTTTTAATTTCATACCAAAATTTGTTATTTGTAAATCTCACCTTTTTACTGAAATATCAAAATCTTTCAGACAGATCAATTTCGAGTGGGATGGAAGTCAACAAGCAGCGAAAGGAAATTAGAAGATTGCGAGAACGTATAAACTCAAGTCGCAACTCTTAAAAGTTGATCCAGCTCATAGTTAAAATGAGCTTCGAACAGCGCGATCAAGATGTCAAATCTCAATCAAGTTATTTATTACAAATAAATAAAATCTTCTTGTTATTCATAACACTTTTTAGTACATCGTGTAAAGAAAAAACTAGTAGATTAACATTTTTCTATTAGATTAGTAGACTAGTAGATTACTATTTTTGAATCACTATTTTTTAATTAGAGAGAATTCAAGTTCTCTCCCAAAAAGACAATTTAAAATATTATGCTAGAAAACAAAACTGAACTGAACTAGTGGCCCCTCCTCGTGCCCACATCTCGCGAGCCTGTTATGATGCCATGGTAGTTCAAGGGTGCCGGAAGCTAGCACCCGAGCACCGCAAAGACAGCACCCGGCGCCCCCTTTTCGTGAAGTTAGCGCCCACATTCCAGCACCCTGTATTAGCCTTATGGGAACTTTATTCCAGCACCCTATGGACGCTGAAGCGCGAGTGCTAACTTAACGCACCACTACTGGTGCGTTAGGAACTTAGCACCCACCGGCTCCCGGCACCCGCTATTAATTTTAATTTTCATTAAAATCGTATATCTTATTATATAATTATTAAAAAAAAAGAACAATCCCCAATTTCACTTTAGCCAATTCCCCTACTCGAATTCTTTGAAAATTAATAGCTAGCTTGTATTTTGAATGTTGAATCCAAATCACCTATCCCGGTGACCTTAAAAGGTTAACTTTCAACGCTAGTGGTCACAAACCTCGATAAAAATTGGGCAAATTTCTAGTTTTTTTTGGTGCTTTGAAATAATTTTGACTTCACGTGGTAACGCTAGTGTCAAAGTCGAATTCTGTGCCAAAAGTGTTATGAATTGACCTCTTGATGTACATTTCACTGTGCCCCAGCCACACACTTCTTTTTTCTCATTACCTCCAGCGCTTGCAAAACTATCAAGTGAAAGCACAATCTTTCCGGACTTCGAATTGCCAACTCTACCCAAATGCCCTTCACATAATCCCTAACCTAACTTTCCGCGTAAAATAATCAACTTTTCACATAAACATTGGGACTCTTCTCCAAATTAGCTATTTAAATAATTTACTGCTGTGTAGGTTTAAAGCGTTATATAATAGAAATTTCTTTTTGGAACATGAGCAAAATTTATTTTCGAAGCTGAATTGCCTAATACTCATGTCTTGTAATTGACGTTGGAAAGCAACATCTTGAAATTTAAACCAGGAAGGCAACGGATATGTTCGTCAAGTCCATTTATCGAAGCTATGTTGAGAACTCGTTTAAGAGTTTCCATTATATATATAAGCGATAATGTAACCAAATTTTAGTATCTTTTACTTTTACAAATCACGTGATTTACCCTCAGGCGTCTAATTCTTTAATTAAGTGACTTGAGTTTTGCAATAGATTAAACGGGCTCCACATTCAATAGACCGATTAGTTAAAGAGTTTCTCCATCGGTTACAATAGATATTGGGACCAATTACAATGAACCGCCGTGAGCATGTACATACCAATCGGCAATATTATTATATACGTTATATGTTGTCTGTTAATTACATAAATCACATTGCAATTGAAATGCATAAAGCATTTAACGCATTTAGGATCCTGATGGGAGTTGACTCGGGAAATTCGACAATTGTAAGTAGGGATAACACATTAATGATCTATACAATTTCACGCTAGAACCCTCTTTGAAGCGTGTGTTTTCAAGTGTTAAATCTAATAAGGATTTTAAAAATGCTGATATTTCGAAAATTTGAAATGAATATCAGCCGCTAAATTTATGATAAACGCATGAAAAAATTATGAATGAAATCTAATGAAAAATTTACAATTAGTTTTCTTCTAATTCAGCAGATCTTGGGTGTTACTCATGCTTATAAAGTTTTGTCATTGTTAAAGTTTATAAAGTTACAATTTCTTTTAATAATTCAACGAAAATAACAGTTTGGTATTAAAATGAAGAAAAAAGCCTTGCTAAAGGTTATTTAAAAAATAACTGCTGTTTCTGACTAATTGGAAATTAAGGTGAAGCGTTAGTGCATTATGTAAAACTACAGCACTCAAGTAAACTTTGACACGAATGGAAATTGTAAAAGTTAACGTGATGACAAAGGTAATTAGGTCACTATTAGGGTTCTGACAGGTGCTGAAAGTAGATTTCTCTCATGCAAAAGTACAACTTTATTTTAAACTTGTTTTAATTCATTAAATTGAAAACTCACTCTGCGATTTTGGAACAGTGCTTTTACAAAAGTTGTAAAGTAAAATTCCACCGTAATTTATTTCAAAGTTCACCTAAATTTCCAGAAAAGTAATCCAGGAGGATATAACGCAGAACATAACCGCAGACGAAATATCAAAATTTCAAATTCTTTGAAATGTAATGAAATGTAAATTCTAGAAATGTAATTCTACCACAACTCCGAATAGAAAGCTAGAAAACCCAATTCAGTAGACCCCATTCATCCCAATTCCAACCCATTTCAAAGAAACGATTTAGAAAAGTATATAATATTTTGAAAATGATTAGACAATAAGAGCATTCATTCAGCAAAAGGTGGGAAATGTGTCAGATTTTATGGTTTCACTGACTGAATTCCTATCTTATTAAACTAATTTTTTCAATAAAGGATGAAGCAGAAAAGCAATAGCATTGTTATGTCAGTGATATTTTCTTTACACCCACCCGCAAGGGCTCTCAGAATTAATTCTAATACAGGAAGTGAGGTTACCATTAGTTTGACACTATTATGTAGTACTTACTATGCATCTTGTTCTTGATGAAAAATTTTAACTACTAACTTAACTACTTTTGGCTATGTAACTTTATCTAATTTAGTTAAATTTAACATAACAGATTTGAATATTATTTCACCCCACAATGCTATCCACAAATTCGACCTTGTAAAATTGGTGTTGCCTAATTAGTAATTCTCACAGAGGTTAGGTAAAAATTTTCACAAATTTTTACATAAATAATATGTAACATTCATGTGAAGGAAATTGAATAATTTTTTGGATTAAACTGTTCTGTGGAGCAATACTTATGAAGATACTTAAATTCAACAACACTAATGTATGAAAATTTATTAAGAGATTAATTGATATTAAACAAACTAAACTGCATAAAGTTCTAATTCTTTATTAAAATTGATTAAGATAAGCTAATCAAACTTTAAGAAACTAATATGTTCTACTTTTGACGAGCATATTATATTTTCATTTACATATATTGCCAAGTAGAAGTTTGAATGATGATTTTGATTCTGATTCGTATTTGTGTTTTACTGACTTTGATTTTTGATATTGAAAATTTGTAATTTGGTAAATTTGAGTACGTTTCATCCCAATTTGAATTGTCTGAGAAAAAAAAACAAAAATTAAATTTTTTAAAAGAACAATGTGTGATACATACCTACACATATTAATATATTCTATATTGTATATTTTTGTTTAAAGTCTTATTGACAAAGTTTTTTGCCAATTGAACACTACTTATTGGTATTGAAGGAGTGGCCTATGTGGAAGTAATTAGGAATGATGAGCTAACCTTATTCTCGTAGTCTCATCCTTATATAAGTTGTCATGTTTCACACCAACACACAAATTTGGAACTGCAAATCATACAAACAATGAAATTGAATTTCAGATTTCACACCTCTTTAATCAGTAAAATCACGTTATTTACAAATGAAATGAGTTCTGAACTATTTCCCTTTTAGATTCTATCAAGGATGTGGAGCTCTGAGAGATTTGATATGGCGAATATTGTTAATTAATTATTTTATTTGAAACGAGCTTCATTCTTCATGTGCTAGTAATAAATGTGATGGACAAAATAAAGACAAAATTCCTGTTAAGCAGTTATTTTACGTTATGGTTTGTATTATTGAAACTTAAACCTTAGTATGTATATTCGACACAACTTTAAAGCATTAACTCAAAATAATTCACTTGCAAGTTTCTCTTGAGCTTGGACTTGCGCAGCAAAGCCGAGTTTGTAGACTTTGTAAATTTTTATCCTCGTCGCTTAAAGATGCTAATTGTACCATTACATCGTGCAGTTATATTTCTGTTCTACCAATATGAAATTTAGGGCACACATTAGCAGATCTGAAAGTTAGCAAAAAGTATTAACATATGGATTAATTCATGATGGATTGCTTGGCTGAACCAAACTGTTTCAATCAATCGTGATCTTTAAAAATACTAAATCTTCGCGTTATTAAGTTATAAGAACACTTGGCTTGAATTTGAAATCTTTGACATGAAATTTTAACTTATAAAACTTCAAACTTTCGCAACCATTTTCTTTGCCTAGATATTTACAAGTAAATTTAAATATTTCTTATTCCATTTATATATTATATTTCATAGAATAAAATTTCAAGCTAAAATTTCGATATGGAGAGACAAACGTAACTTTCTTTTAATTTTGACTTACATTGACGTGCCAAAAAATCCAATTAATCGCCAAACTTTTAGGTTGCACAATACACTATTCTTTTAATGCTGACACATGGCTTATATAAAATGCAACAGTTTCTGGGAGTTAAGTGATAATGCACTTTTAATGATCGGTCGGATTGAGAGTAAGAATTAATTTGAAACAATTAGAAAAGGAAGTTTGCGGTTTTGAACTAATTATTTAACATACTTGCTTCACAAATGCTGATTAGAGCCACTTCTCTAACCCTAAAGTCTAGCAACCGCTTAAAGAAAAAAACTCGCCTGCCTTGTTTAATATGCCTTAACTTTGGCTGTTACTAATTGTTTCCTTATAACTAATAATCAAAAAGGTCCCAAAATCGACGAAAAATTAGTAGCAATTATGTTAAATAAAGACAGTTAAAAGAAATGTAATGTTAAAGTACAATCGGTAGTATTATTTTGGTTTGAAATTTTACAATATCAAATACTAATTATGTAATCCAATTCTATTTGTTAAAATTGGGTCTGGATTTTCATTATTTTGTAAACTTTTAAAATAATACATCACATGCAGAATTAATATTAATTGAAAAGTTTTATTTTAAAACAAATACAAATTTATCAACATAACAAATACCAGCTTAAAGTATTACAAATCAAAGTTCTTAATAAAGTTTACCTATTCAAAAAACCTGCTCAAATTATTGAGTACGTTTAGTCAATAGTTTGAGCTTTTGGATTAGGCAGCAATTGGAAGTCTTCTTTGAAATATTATCTCATAAAATAGTTATAAAATGTCTGCAAAACTCATATCGAGTCACATCTCTGCAATTTTTTTTATTTTTCAATGAAATAGTTTTTGGCAAAAGAAGAAATCAGATGATAGGAGGATCTTTAATTGTTTCACCACTTGACACAACGTGAGACATAAACCAAGTGCGTTACGGATAAAAAGAATAATGGCTTAGCTCCAAATTATCAGAATTATGCAGAAAAATTAAAACAAGTTCAAAGCAAAAAATAATGCCATAATATTAAGTGGTTTGGAAGAAAAAAATGCACCGTTCATAGGTACTCGATTCATTGTTTTTGAATTTTCTGAAAATTCAAAACAGGAATTACATGCTCATGCTATTATAGCCTATTTGTATTCGGAGATGAAATTTTTGATCTTGCTATACCCTTATCTAAAGCTAACGCGTTTATTGAAGATTGGCGTAATGGCTTAAAAGCGGTTGAAATTATTGGAATCTACAAATTTCGGTACTGTAAAATAGGTATGTCAGCATAGACAAAAAAGGAGTTGCGTTTCAGCACTTGCGTGATTGGAAATTTCATTTTTGTCTTAAGCTGTAGAATTTTGTAAAATATTGTAAAATTGAAAAAACAAACATTCATTTTTGCATTAAATATGATAATACAATATTAATGTAATGCAATGTAGGTGGTTCGAGCACATTTCCTTGAACTGATTCAAAACATTAGACCATTTAAGCAATGCATGCTGGGAAGAGATTTACTATTTTTATTAGCCGAGGTATGCACACTAAAAATTGTGCTTAGAAAATAAATTTATGCTGTACGTGTCGTATGTAGAAATTGTCGTGTTGTATGCGTCAGCGTAATGTAATGCAGCAGATTTAAATACACCTTATTCTAATTTATACAATTTATCCGAAATATGATAACATTTATTGCAATATTATGTAGCACCAAATCGTAAAACCGAGCACATATAATTTTTTACCTTGACAACTTATACAAATTCAACTTTTTAAAATCTAAATAGGCGTAATTGTTAAATTGATGATGAAAATTAAATGAGATGATTTGTATTAGATAAAATTTATTTGCATAAAAGTCAACTCAGAAAGAGACAGTAACCACGAGAGTTGAAATAGAACACTATGACTCGTTTTTGTAATTAACTAGTGTACACAATGTAACTAATTATTTATATATATACCGCATGTTGGTACACATACAATTGCCAAACTGTCTCAGAATTATATTGTATATGAAATTACAAATCAATTATCTATCTAGGTTGGAGGTATGCATACACCCCGAAAAAGTATACACCCCGATTAGTTTCCAGGGAAATGTTGGCAATTGTGACTTGATTATTGAGCGCTAATTACGACTAATATCTTAGAACCAACAATGAATCAATATCAGTTTTAAATCGAAGCGATTTCGCTGGTTCGAAGTGTAGGATGAATTTTCAGGAAGTGCTAAACTGGTTTGTGAGCGAAGGAAACCAAGTAAAACACTAAATTTGAGAAATTTGAAAAAATGAAAATGAATTACAATTTTAACAAATTCAAGTAGAAACGCCCCTCTATAATTTAAAAAAACTTGTTTACGGTTGGGTGTATATTTTTTGGTGGTCCTTACTGTATAGTATCAATGCAGCATAAGTGGGAAAACATGACCCCTATGAACTACAACAGAAAGAATTTACATGAGTTTATTTTTAGTACTTCCTTTTTTTTATTACAAATGATGTAAAGGTTCTGAAATTTCCTCTTCACTTAATATTTTGTAGCAAAGCATGCGCAGTTGGCGGCACAGAATTTGATTTGCATATGGAAATAGAAGTATTTCATCAACGTGAAAGCTTTAGGCATCTGACTCGATGGGAACAATACTTAAGTTTTCATGGACAGTTTTATAATGCTGTTTGGGTAATATAAATTGCAAAATTTTGCCATTCCAGACTACTACTGGATAAAAGCATGTGTTGAGCATTATTTACTTCAGTGATTCTGCTTCAAAAATTTTTATAAGATAACTTTAACGTGTAGCACCCTAACCCCTTCTAACGAGGTTTTCAAAATATACAACTCAAAGTTTAAAACTGATTTTAATTCTTTAACGTTGTTAATTTAATTTAACGAATACAATATTGCATACGTCATTAACTACGTCCTTTTGGTAAACTAGATCCCATAATAGGCAACTAATTTTCTACCACTAATTTTTTGTTGATAACTTTTATAGTTTGTACTTTTAAAAATTCTCAAACGAGTTAAAAAAAACACAACATAAAGTTAAACATTGGCAGCAAAAGTCGAATAGGAATCAAAACAGAAGATTTGTACATGGTTTTAAATAAACAAAAAAAAATTGTTTCGTAAAATGACTTTGAATCAATTAGTAGAATTGCTCATACAAGTTAGGCTTACCGGAATTGTCGACCCTTCGTATTTAAATGCAGTGAAGTGAGCAGTGCACGGGTCAAACATGTTGATACATTGCATTGCGGGCTGGCGTAATGTGGCTTTGTAGGAAAGTTGATACGATAAAGTAACAATCGATGGAGCTGACGATGAAGAATAGCAAAAATAAATTAAAGCAATTCCTTTGTTGTATGAAAGCTTTCGGAGTGAATAATTAGGTAAACTTTTACTATAACGGATTAATTCATAAAATTAAGCAAATTTTTTTGTATACTTTTGAGACTATTCTGAACAACTTTTCCAAATAAAATTTTTTCCGGAAATGAAAAATGAAATTTTAAGAAATTTTTTAAATTTTCATTTCCCCATGCAAATTGCATAGGAATTCTTTTGAGTTATTATTAGTTAATTATTATATTTATTAGTTTAAATTATTTTTGGATTATGTTTAGGTTTAGGTTTAGGTTGAGGTTTAAATTTAGGTTTAGAAACAAAATTTCCAAAATTGATAAAAAAAATTCCTACGCATTTGGCATGGGAAAATGAAAATTTCAAAAATTTCCCAAAATTTTATTTTTCATTTACGGAAAAAATTTCATTTGGAAAAGTTGTTCAGAATAGTCTCAAAAGTATACAAAAAATTGGCTTAATTTTACGAATTAATCCGTTATAGTAAAATTTTTCCTAAATCAATTGTCAACCTGCAATGGCGTGCGTTCGAATCCTACATAACTTATTTTCTTTTTGTAAAGTCTATTTTGTTTTCGGGTGAAGTTTACCAATTCTAAATTGATTTTTGTTTAAAAAAATGGAAATTTATTAAACAAATGTAGTAAAAAATAATTAATTTAAGTATTTAATTTATTTGAAAAGTTTTTCAACAATTTGTCCGATGTCAGTGGGACTTTTAGTGAGACCGAATTGAATCGGGTAGCGCGAATGGCATGGTATTTTTTAACGCCTCTCACTTTTTCCAAAAAAACAACCGATCGCCTTAAATCAGTTGTTTTCAAGTGCAATTTCAAGTTTAAGCGACTGAGGAAAATGGATACGCTTCCAACTGAGGTAAGGTTGCTTCTCTACAACCTAATTAACTAATTGACAGTTAGCCATGCCATTAAGTTAAAGTTATCCTTTAGTTAAGTAAATTAAGTCAATTAAACTAACCGTTAATGAAGGTGCCTATGCCTGGCGTTTCATCTTGTTAAATTATTTGGGTGAAGTAACTATTTCTATAATTTCCATCAGTTGACTTTCAAGTGAGTCCTACATCTGATTCTGCTTATTTTGTTCTGATAGGTTTTGGTCAAGATTCTGTCATTGGTGCAGGACGAGGACGCTCTCCTCTCATGTCGCCGTGTGTCACGCCGTTGGAGTCACGTGACGACACCGTTGCTGCGCCGTACCTTCGACGACACCGACTGCATTTACGAATATCTCAAATTGTACAGAGCCTTCCCGCAATACAGCTACAATAATGTTTGCATCGACGAGTTAGACGACGATTACATAGAAGCGATCGTGCGCCTCCTGCGCACATGCGCCGCCTCCATCACTGATGTCGAAGCATGGATTGTCTTTAGCATCTCATCTCAAAATTTTCGAAAATTCCTCGGCGCCTTGGAAGGTGAGCAGGAGCTACTAGGCCATTGGTTAAGGTTTACTCTTTAAGTTGCAAAGGGAGCGGGTTCGAGCCCAGGAGACTTTTTTTTTTCAAAACAAACACTTTCTAATCCTTTGCCACAATATTTTCAGTCCTTTCTAATCTGAGGGTCCTTCGGATCGTAGGATCCCTTGACAGCGTCTGCGCCCCTTCGCAGCTCTCCTTGCGCCATCTCACCACTCTGCGCCTCAAATCGTACGGCGATTCAAAACTCGCCGCGGCGCTCGTCGGCGCTGCGCCAAATTTAAAAATTTTCGAAACGGCGCTGATTTTGGGCGAGTCGCCTTGGCCGTTTCCCGAACGTTTCCGAGCGATTCCGACCTTTTTCCTGATGCTCAAGGTCAAATTTACCGAGAGAGTGACGAACTTTTTGGGGAAGCTGCAGCAGTGGACCAATGTCCGTGTCACGAAAGTTACTATGGGCCAGGGCGTGGACTGGGCCCTTATGTCAGAGGTCAAGGGCCTCATGGAAAGGGTCCTTGTCCACCAGGCAGCGAACGTCAAGGGCCTCAGCCTTAGGGGTTGGCCACTCCACCCTGACCTTGGCCCTGGCATTGACCTTCCGGCTTTAGTTGCCTTGGAAACGCTTCGCGTACACGAACACGGCGCTGCACTTCTCTTCCTCCCTATTCAAGGGAACCGTTTGAGGGCCTTACATCATGTAAATTTTTTTCTTCAAAATTTGATTTTTTTTTCAATTACGGTTTTTTTAAACACGATTTTTCTACAACAAAAAACGAAACGTAATTTTTCTACAAAAAACAAACAATCATTTTTCTATGAAAACCACAATTTGGTTTTACAAACACGTTTTTTTTTTAACAAACCGGTTTGTCAAGATAAAAAAAACACGACTTTTTGCAAAAACCTGATTTTTAAATGTTTTAGAAGACTAGAAAGTTAAAATTAATCTCAATTTGTTTATAATTTTGTTTACCACTTTTCAATTTATTCACAATAATTGTTTATAACATTGTTTATAATCTATTTGTTTATTACCTTGTT
>VYYI01002716.1:0-14087 GCA_021029175.1 Bilobella aurantiaca | reverse complement strand
ATGAGCTATAACTTGGACATGACCACATTTTCCCCTGTGTCGTCCTTTCCAAAAAATATACCAGAACCCTCTCCACTTATATTAAGAGCTCTGTCCACAAAGACATTTTAGACAACTCACTACTAACCCAAAATTTTACTTTCACTCAACAGAATCTTAGTTGGCTTTATTGACCCTAAGAATTGCAACATATTTGTTTTGGGCGGAGAAAGTTGGGCCATTGCTCAGTTAAAAGCAAACAAAAGAGAAAGTAAATCTTACATCGCGATTTTAATCAAAGCTGCAGCCGTCATCAAATTATTTAATTATATTAAAAAATTATTTAATTTTATTATTATAAATTATAAAATATTATAAAATTATAAATTATTATATTTAATTTTCAAAAAATACTTTCATGCATTTCAAAATTCAAGAATTGTTATGTGTGGATATTTGGGTTGAAGATTATGCCCATGAACTAATTCACTGAGGGACTTAAGTGTTTGTAAAATCCGAGACTTGATTTGGTGGCCTTTAAAAAGTGCATACGGGAAAGCAGCATCGTAGAAGAATTTCCAAATTACTTAAGTCTTGGTTCCCGCAGTGTAAAAATACTATTTCAACGCCTGAGAGCCGACTGGGCGTACCATGGGATTTGGAAAATTAATCAAAGGAGGCCTTTTTTAAAACGCGGAAGCGGTGATAATTCGAGTGAAAGCCGCTGGAAATTGGAATTGGAAAAGTGGAAATGGTAAACTTTCGTCTGGGAATTATCTGGTTGAATAGCGGAGATTATGAGAGTGAATATTTTACTGTCACTTTCTTTTTGGATAATTTATGGATTGGGGACTCAAATGAAATGAATGAGAATTGCATTGTCTGCATACAGAATTTGGACTTTCTCTGAATTCAATCCTTGTTTCAGATTATCCCATTATTCCTTCCCTGTTGTTCCCATCTTGGACCTAACTACTCCTAATAGTAAAATCAAATGGAAATGGAACTCATCCGAATTACTCCAATTCTCTCCTTTCCCTTCCCAACTTTCGCTATGGAACAATTGAAGCATGATGCTCTGGAAACCACGTCCTTTCCACTTCCCATTGTGCTGGGAGACAGTCAAAAGGACGCTAATTTATTGCCAAAGATTAGTAACTACTTTCCAATTAAATTTACAAATTAAAAAACGAGTCAAAATTGCCTCAACATCACCAGATCCACGAATACTCTACCACAAAATCATGCCCATCAACCCTTACTCTACTGCTCAGCAGAGCAGGACTAATTGTACTCCCAGAAATTAGAAAATTCTAATTAAAATTAGCTTCACTTTTAAAATTAATTGTAAAGGCACTCTGTGGAAAGAATTGAAAAGCAGTGGGTCGTGTTAATTAATTTACCAAATTCTTACACTCCTCACATTTAAAAAATGTAGAGCAAATTTTTGATGAACATTTATTCCAGAAAGCGGGATATTGATCTGAAAAAATGCTGATTTAAAATGCCAATTTTCCCATCCCACGCATTTGTCTTTCACATGTGAATGTACCCTGTTGTGAATATGCTTCTCAGACTTTCTCTTTTTGCACATGAGAAATTAAACGTTCCCATTGGCCGAAATTATTTCAAACATTGATCTCAAATCTGAGTTGTTGAAACTAATTGGTTTTGATAGATAAAGGAGAAAGTTGAATGTGATCCACTTTGTTGCAAAAGGTCATTTGAAGTGAGAAATGATTTCAATTTGGCATCGGAAAAGTCCAAAAAACGGACAGGAAATCCATAAAGTATTAGAGCGGGGGCGGAGACAAGAAAATGAAATGAAAGTACAAGGCAAGGAAGGAATAAAATTGAGGAACGAAATGGGTCGAAGAGGATAAAACGTTTTCCTTTGTTGAGGAGATCTGTGAAGTGAAAGTAAGAAAAAAAGAGAAATTCTTGTGCCCTTTTTTATCCTTTCCTGCAATCATTGTATCCTGGGCTTGGCAATCTGTCGTAGGGACAAAAGAAAAGACGAAAATTACCCAACTGGTGGCAAGGGAGTTCCCGGAATAAACTCTCTTCGCATTTTTGCATCTCCTTTCTCCATAAAGGGCCCTACAAAGGAAAAAAAAAAGAAAAATCTCTTCACTTTTCTCCTTTTTCTCTTTCTTTCTCTCCACAAGAAAAAAAAGAATGAATTTGTGATGTGAAAAGTTATGCAAAGTGCTACTCATGGCCCTGATTATTGAAGCGTCTCTCACCTGAATTAACCTCATAAGAAAGATGAGCGTCATAAGTTTAAGTGGTTCCTCCGAAACTCAAATGCCAACTTTCCCTTTCTTCCCTTTGTGGTAAAATAAGGGAATTTAAAGAAGTAATGCCCAGAGAAAGTGACATTAGAATAATGTGCCTTTCTCCCGCTTTCTCCTTATGCCAAACTAAAGCACATCTGGGAAATCCGCGCTTTCACACAGTAGTCTGAAAATGACAAACGGATTTCTCCAAGGCACAATTCCCTTATTCTCGAAAAAAAAAAAGTGGGATCGAATAAACGAATATTTGGGTTTAGGCTGTGCTGGAAGACCGTGGAAAGGATAAAACTTTTTTTTCCCTTTTGGAAAGTACTGACGAGAGAAAGCGGGAAAATAAATCGAAAGATCTTTGATTTTCTTCTTAAACTCGTATCTCATCTTCAAGTTTCTATTTTTTCAGGACACTCCCTGATGCTTCATGCCTCTCTTGCGAGTTTTTTAGCAGAAGGGAATATAAGGCTCCATTTCTTTCCTTGATCCCAATTCCCAATTCGATCGGATAAAATTCTGCTTTCCCGATATTGCCATCAATTTTTGGGCTAAAAGAGCCCAAGCAAGATTCTACATCCATTGGAGTTCAAAACTCCAATGGGATGTGAGATAACGAAGAAAGATTGCGCGTACAGAGCCTGCCAGGGTGTAACACCTAAATTATGAATCAAAGCCTTAAATAAATATAGCTAAAATACAGGCTAATACACCTGCTGAATAGCAGCCCAACCTGCTTTTTGGAGAAATAGTCAAGATAATGTCTCTGCTGAGGGTGCAGGGGATTACGGGGATTTTAGATTGCATTTCCGGCTCAGACTGATATGAAAAGTCTTTGTACTCCAAATACTGGTGATATCTAAAAGACGGATGGAAATGGTCTTGGTAGTGTCAAAAAAACAGTTTTCCTTCAAACGTCGATAAGATCAGAAAGTTTACTTTAAAACCCTCTGGGAAATAGACAAAATAGTGAATCGTGACCTAGTTGAGAAGGATCACAAAAAGAAGTAAATTTTTATATTGAAAATAGTACTAAATAATCGCTGTAATATGAAGTTGAATCGCTTGAAGTGCTAATTAACTATAAGTTAGGGTTTAAAATACTAGTTTCTTAACCAAACCACTGCCTCCGTCGGCAGTCTCAAGGAGCTTTCTTTTCAGACTAACTTTCTCTTCTGGAACTTTTTTAGCAATAGAAGACGGGAGCGGTAGTAAATGAGGTGGAGTTGGTCCTGGACTGTTACTGAAGTAAGGCATCTGTAGTGCGCCTTTTGCTGTAGCACGGTTATACGGATTCAAGGTGAGCATACTTTCCAAAACAGCAATTAGATCATCGCCCGCAGCTGTGAAAATGTTTCGAAGCGGTATTCCAGGACAGGAATGAAACTCACAATAATCTGGAAGTAGAGTATGATCCGGCCAATTAGTGTTGTTTGGAGATCCAGTAACTTCAAATATTTTTAGCAACTGTGCCAAATCTGAATCACTTGGAAATATAGGTACACGAAGAAGTAGCTCTCCTAAAGTACATCCAACGGCCCAAATGTCAACTCCTGTGCCGTAACTCCTCGCTCCGAATAAAAGTTCAGGAGCTCGGTACCATCTTGTAACTACTTGATGAGTGTATTGTCGATTAGGAGAGCCAAATGCCTTGGCCAGACCAAAGTCACCAATTTTCAAGACCCCTTCGGAACTGATGAGCAAGTTGTTAGGCTTGATGTCTCGATGAAGTATAAAGTTTGCGTGAAGGTACTCCAAACCTTGTAGAGTCATTATAGTAAAGGCCTTGATATTAGCTGGACTGAGCACTACCGTTGTATCTCGAATTAGTACTTCTAAGTCAGTGTCCATAAAGTCGAAGACAAGGGAAATATTAGTCCGCTGTCCAATAACGTCCAACAAGCACAGAATGTTCTGATGAGACAATTCCTGTTGTAGCTTGATTTCACGAAGTGCTGTACGGTTAACACCATCACGAGACTCTTGCCTTGTTCCAAGTTTTATCTACAATAAATTTTTTAAATGCTAAACACTACTTTATAGTCGCAATTCATGTTTTATATTTAAGATGTTCACTTGTTATATACCTTCTTCACAGCTACGATTGCGCCCGTATTGAGATCCTTTGCCTTGAAGACTGTAGCGAACTAAAATATACAAAAGTATGAGCATAATTGATTTTCACAAAACCTTTGCATGGTACTGTCTGATCTTACCTGCCCTTCCCCGAGGAATTCAATCTTTTCATAGCGATGATGAGTAGACAGCGCTGAAAACGTTTTCTTTATCATCTTTTTGCTTATAATGAAATTGACTTCCGATCAGCAGACGAATCCTTTGATTGAGATAAAAATCCACCGTACGAGCGAGTTGGCAACGATATCTGCAAATTAGAATAGGTAATATTAAATACATAATGCATTAATTCCTTAAGAATCGGTTAGCCGATTCTAAAGTCAAACCGCTTAACAATAAATCATGTTTTCCTCACCCGAAACCACGGATTTTTTAAAAAGTTAATTTTTAACTGAGATAATTGAATAAGGTTTCAATTACCTTTAAAACGACGATATCATCCGGTAAAAAAAAACGATTGGCCAATAAAAATAATGTCTCGTAACTTTTAAAAATAAAGTTCAAAAGTTCTTTTGAATGTCGCTAGAGCAGACGCTTTAGTTGAAAATCACTGTTGGACACACTTGCTCAACTATCAAAATTACAGACATTTTCAGATAGTAAATTCGCCAATTAACCTATTGATGTACACTTAATGCATTGGCAATATTGCAAAGCTTAATTATTGTAATTACGTAAACAATTAATTAGGCAACTAATTTGGAGTAAGATGTCCGTCTGCGGTGTGTATAGCTGAGGAGTGCGGAGATGCTGGAAATTCTGCTCTCAAAAAGTTGAAGTTTTATTTTGTCAATAAATAATAATGAAAAGCTGATTTGTGTGAAAAGGTGAAAAATCTCAGTTTTGAAAAGTGGATTTTCTAAAAAAAGTTTGTGGAATTTTCTAAAAATAAGTTTGAAAAAGGGTTCTGCAATGTTGAAAAATCGTTGACTAGCAGCTAGCAGCTACCTAGCAGGATGCTATAGTCGAAAGAACCTTGAAAAGGTAAGGAAAGGTCGAATAAGTTTGTTTCTTCAGCTGTTTGCATTCTACGTCATTCATGTTCCACGTTTTAATCGATCCAATTTAATTAGTTTGATATCCAGTCATTTGCGTTTCTATGTTCCCGAATGGGACTACAATAAATCAAGGGCCATTGGTTGGATATTGGACAACTTACCTTTCAGACGGCTCAATTGCTCAAGAAGACCACAATTGAAATTTCATTGGAGTCATATCTCGGCCAAAGTAAGGAGGTAACCGTGCGTATCCTAAAAATTGTAATAACCGGCTGATTTTTTTAGACATAGGTGGAATTGATTACATTTGGCAAAGGCGTGACAATATCTTCACAATGGAAGGCACAAGGAGTAATCGCTGCACCAATCTTTCACACCGTTCCAGCAATGTAGAGTTCATTATCGGCTGGAGTAATGCGGCGGGGGATTATGCGTAAAAAGTCGGCCTTGGCTTACCAGAAACAAAGGCGACGCTTGATGAAGAAGCTTCGGAAGAGTCTTGGCTATGGCGATCAACGGCTCTACTCGTCACGACACTTTGTGGAGGGGTCTAATAAATACGAAGAATTTTTCTGCTACAACGAGCACGAATCAGACGAAGAGGTGGACAACAGGGGAGAGGATGAACAGAGTTCTGAATGTTGTACTGAAACTGAGCGAGAGGCAGGGCCTAGTGCGAAGCCAACAAGCCAGCCGTCACTCGCTGTTCAGAATTTGTCAATCAATCTCACTGACTACTGGCTTGAACGGCAGCTGGGCAACATAACGGTGCCGATTAATCTTCAAAGTCGAATTTCGGAGACATCTTTTCAGGCACAGCCGGACTTTGCCCTGAAGCATCTTTTGACTAACGGCATTCTTCAGGAAAAGCCAATTCGCGTCGAGAACTTGAACAAAGTTTTCTGTTCTCAGTGGTTGTCAAATCGTCAAGTTATATTTGGTACCAAATGCAATAAGGTAAGTTCTATTTTAAAATATATATTACATCATACCAGTCCAATGAATTGAAATATCCGAATTAACATGATAACTTCAATCCAACTATAATTCAATCATTTTGTTGTAGCTGATGGTGCTGGATGTAAACACCAAACACTTAACGCAAATTCCGTCTCTGCCATCAACTCCAAAAAGTATACCTCCAGATCAGCAATGTGGCATCCACACGCTAGAAATCAATCCATCTCGAACTATGTTAGCTACCGGAGCAAAAAATGCTAACGATTTGGCAGTCTATAAATTACCAACTTTCGACCCAGTCTGTGTTGGCGAGGTATGATGTAGGGCAATAATTATTATCAACGAAACACTTCTGTGTAATATCTAAAAGCCAATCTTATTTTAGATGGCACACAGTGACTGGTTATTTGCTCTGGCTTGGCTGGATGATCAATTCGTCGTTTCTGGCTCTCGAGACACATCGGTAGCCCTATGGCGAATTCCGGAAACAGAAGATCTTCCAACGCCGATGTCTTTTCGCAGAGACTCTAAGTTTGTAAATTCGATAGGCGCATCAACTTCGTCGGTTTGTCTTGGACCGTCTCTGGACGAATTAACGATACCGTCTTTTTCTCACATCAACGCAGTGTCTGTAAAAACTTGTAAAAGCGCCCTAAAGGTACGGGACATCGTTTTCAACAGAAGATTGCAGGAAGTCGCTTGTGTTTCTCTCAATGGATATATCCACATTTGGTCGGCGGACAAGTTTGTCCAGGTAATAATGCTACATGAAGGATGATTTTGTTTGATCATTTGATCGTGTATAATCTCAATCTTGCTCTCGCAGAAATTTTCGAGAAAACTTCCTTTCAGTCTGGAGAACGTTTGCATGGCTGTCCATGAAGACTATGGTCTATACGCTGTCGGAAGCAAATCTCATACGACGCTGATGGACGCGAGAACGATACAATGCATCAAAAAAATTGCATCAAAGTATTCAGGTCTTGGGATTCGTTCCACGTCATTCTTTTCTTCGCTCTTGACTATTGGGACAGGACAAGGAACTTTGGTAGGACTTTAACAGCAAGCTTTACTAAATATGCATTTCAAATCAATTTAAATGGCTGACTTAGTGATCTATCCTCTAGTTGATCTATGACCTCCGGGCTGGCAAGTACTTGGATATCAAATGTAAATTCTGCACGTTCCGCAACATTAAAACCAAGTTCCGGTTGGACTTATCCAGATGAGGAAGTGCTTATGGACGTTTACCGACAAAAGTATACACCCGCGGTATATACGCATTCTGTAGACGCCACTGGAACGAGAATATTTGCTGCTGGTGGGCCATTGCCAATTAATTTGTGTGGTAATTACCTTGGGCTCTGGCATTGACGAAAGATTCCGGGACCGTTACTCCAGCTCCTTGAATTTATTAGTAATTCATCTAAGACAAATTGATGATTTGACATGCTTAAAACCATAAAACCTTTAGTAAGTTAATTAGAGCAATCCTCTTGCCCGTCAACAAGTTCGTTTCCATTATTCATTGACCATCTTCATTCTAGTGTTTTTCAATCAAAAATCTAACTAGTAAAAATGATGTTTAATTAATTTTATCCTCGAATAAAACGCGTTCGCTCATTCGAATTTGTCTTTGAAGGGTTTTATTTCACAAAGCGACTTGTTAGTTATCCTGCAAAAAGCAGTGGGTTTCTCTGATGTAAAAGATCTCAATATTACATTTTATTGCAGTTTGCAATTACAAAGGCAAAGATATCAAAACTGGGAAGGAATAACAAGATCTCCACACTAAGTGTTTCAAATTAGGTTTTAGAATTAAGCATAAAGCCTTTGCATTAGAACTGTAGTAATTAAATTAGTTTATAAAGGAAAAGTAATTAGTAGAGCAGGTAGAATTGATCCCATTTTATCCTCTACTCTTTCATCGACTCTTCCGTGGGTTTAGCTCCTGCCTGTGCATGGTGATCTCCAGCATCCTTCTTCTTGGACCCAGACACAATATCATCAATCCTCAACAGTAGAATTGCCGTTTCGATAGCTGTTTTGTAGACTTGTAGTTTGACTGTCAATGGTTCCCAGACTTTGAGCTCCTTCATGTCCACCGCAAAACCACTCTCCCCGTTGATCCCCCAAGTGATTTCTCCTGCAACGTGTTTGGCCCGCAGTGCTGTTAGTGTCCTGATCACATTTGCTCCGCAGTTTTGAGCCAGCGTTCGTGGAATTACTTCCAGTGCTTGTACGACAGCACGATAAGGCCACTGCTCAACACCTGTCATTGATTTACTCTTTTCAAGAAGTGCATGGGAAACGGCCATTTCGACAGCACCTCCACCAGGAACTACGTATGGTTCCAAATGAATATTTCTGGCTACACACATCGCATCTTGTAGATTTCGCTCGACCTAACCATAACAAAAAATAAAATTAAGAAATAAATTAATTAAGAAAACCGCTATATATTTCAACATTATCCTCTCACAATATGAAATAATTAAAATGCCGAAATAAATGCCGTGAAACAGAAACTAAATGTAATGAAACAGCTTACCTCTTTCAGAATATCTCTGGAAGCACCCCGCAGAACAATTGTGCAAGCCTTTGGATCCTCGCATTGCTCAATGAAGCAAAAATATTCGTCACCGAATTTCCGAACCTCAAACAGACCACATTTGGTTCCAATGTCTTCTTCCTTCAGCTCATCCGTGCGGCTAACAATCGTAGCACCGGTGGCTCTGGCAATTCTATTGTTATCGCTCTTCTTGACACGACGGATAGCAGTGATCCCTGCCTATTATATGAATCGAATTTCAGATATCAAAAAATTTTAACTCATAAATTATTAAAAAAAAAACATTACCTTAACCAAAAAATGCTGTGCCAGGTCCGAAACACCCTTCTCGGTGAATACCAAGTCGGGTTTAAATCGAATAATTTCAGCACAAAGTTTTTGAATAAACTCCTCTTCTTGCTCTAGCATTTTGGTAAAATCTTCTTCCTTCATCATTTCCACGTTGGTAACACTTTCCCCCTTTTTGTATTCCAAATTGCAGTCGAGTAGCATAACACGTGGTTTCTCAATCCGACGCCTCATTTTCTGATGTGTGACGTCCTTATTGAGCATAATACCCTTCAAAACGTAGGAATCTTCAATCCTGCCTCCGGGAATTTTCTCAACCTTAGCATACCTCTTGATGTCAATTTCCTTCCGGCCATTTTCATCCAAAGAAACAGTTTTAACAGCATCTTCAGCAATTTTAACAGCAAGCTCAGACCATTTGGAAATGAATTTGGTTCCAATACAAGATTTGATAACATCTTGGACTTGTTCTGGACTATTGAGATCGATCGGAGTTGCAATTTGATCCCGGAGGACAACAATCATATCTTCAAGGGCTTGACGATAGGCTCGGATAATTACTGTAGGATGCATTCCTTGGGCAAGAAATGGTTGTGCTGCCATTAGAATATCTCCAGCTAATACAATCACCGACGTTGTTCCGTCTCCCACCTTACAAATTGTACGCAGTCAGAAAATTATTTATAATTATAAACCTAAATATTACCTCCTCGTCCTGCGTACGAGCGATTTCAATCAATGATTTCGCCGCTGGATGTTGGACGGTAATTTCACGAAGAATGGCATTTCCATCATTGGTAAGTACGATTCCGCCCATCGGATCCATCAACATTTTTAACATTGCCCGGGGCCCAAGGCATGTTCGAATAACATCAGCAATCGTCTATTTAAAGAAAATACCTCAATTTACAAATTAGTCAAACTAAGAAACAGAAAACGAACATATCAAATTCGGTTAACCTCACCTTGCCAGCATTGATGTTCTCTATCTGAACCTTTCTTCCTGACTCTCGCTTGATGTTCTGATCTGGAATTTTCAAAAAAGAGATTTTAAACCAAACAAAAACAAACCCGAATGTGATCGGTAGTTTTAGTTAGTAAATAGTAAGAGTAGCCGTTAAGTAGGGCCGATTCAAAGATATCCTCCAGTCCAAATGTTTTGAGTCCGATCTAGGACAACAAATTGGTTGAGTCCACTCAAGCGAAAAGTGCTACGGTACCCTGGTATCCAATTCATTGTCCAGTCAAAGTAGGTTTGGTCATCGTCATAAATGGACTTATGATGAGATGACTAATGCGTGGGCGGGCTGCTTACTGCTTATTAAGTTATTCTGTTTGTACGACAACACTTACTGAGAACGATGATGGGAGCTTGTCTTCCGTACATGTTGTAATGACCGTGTAGTATTGTCACTTTGTTGATGTGATTAATTGCCACTTAATTAATTAGCAAATCCGATTAATTAAGCACAACGTGCGATAAAGAAAGAGATGAGCAAAAGGACTTATCGGCCTTTCCAGAATAATCTTTTTCCGCCTCTGCAAAGTTGCTACAAATGAAGCAGAGATGGCGCTGTCTCCTCACAAACACTAGCCAACTTGGTGAAAACATGCGAAAGGAAAGTGAAAGGTAGGGCTAATTCCCTAAAAGGGACTTTAATTAGTTAAATTAATTACTTTACTAATTAACTCTAAACTTATTTTATTATTTCAGAAAGTCGTGACAAAGTGCTCTTAGCGAGTCACTTGGATCCTTAATTCGGAAGTGACCTTGGGAATAGGCACTCTCTGCTTCTGTCGAAGGACAACTAAATGCCCTTGACCTTGGCTTGTTGACCTCGGGAGGATAGCAACACTACTCAGGCTGCATTATTCATAGTTTGCTCGCCTTCTGCTAAACTAATTAAAATTCACTGGAAACGGCCAGAGGAAGCGAGACGCTTGAAGATCCTTTGACTGAAAATTTAAGTGAGCCTAGCCAATTTGCTTGAAGTCCCTTAAGGGCTACAACGCAACATCAGAAGAAATGCGTTGATCTCTCTAAGGAGTTGTGTTGTGGTTGTGGTTTTGATGAAAGTTCGGAAACTCTACGCATGGCAAGTTATGCGAAAATATTTATAATTACTTACTTTATCCAAGTTATGCGAAAATGTATATAATTATATTACTTTATCAGCAAAACACTTCCTGAGGAGGCCCTTAAGGACCCAACAATTTTTTTTTACAAGTAGGCTATCCTCTGGTCACCCCTTTTCACCATCCGAAAGCCTGAATGTTGGCAAATAATAGAACTTGAGTAGAGTTGTGGTTGAAGTGGCCGTGGCGAAGGGCCCTTGTCCACTTCAACCCCGAACTTCAACCGTGTTTCCCGGAGTCCAAATACTTGCGATCAAATGCGGCGAGTCAATTTTCAACTAAAAGCTGCCTAAATCCTCTTAACTTTTAAGTACTCAGAACCAACTGTCATTCATTCCCATTCTCTGCTGTATTGCCCGACACTTTCAATCATTCTGATGGGTGGTAAAGCGCTAATAAGCTTAATCGATCTCCTTCATCAAACCAAAATAAACCGTTGCAAACGCACGTAACATAAGTAGCCTATTGTACTGATATCAAGATACTTTCCTGCAACACTACCAAAACCACGAAAAACTCTAATTTTGGGGTTGCGGTCCATTTACAAGCCCATTCTAAATGGTTGAAGGGTTTGCGGGTCAGATATGAAGCTGAAAACCATCATAACTTTTTGATTTATGCAAAACTAACAAAACTCCGACCGATTTTTTTTTTTTTTTTTTTTGGTTTTGAGGGTCATTTCAATAAGGGGAGATGGTCTGGAGTTGCCAGACCATCTGCATAGACCAAACAAGTGACAAAATTAATAGACTAGTTAATAGACAATCGCAATTAACTAATTCGTTCAATATACTCCGACAAAAATTGGAATTGGGGTTTTGAGTGGAAGAAGTATTTTCCAGCAAGCACGGTGAAACCCTTTATTTTAGTGCAAACTTTTAACTTTTTCTTTTAAAATTTCCACTGCGTTTCTGAGGTCAGATAATTAGATGCGTGAAAACGAGATCCCAGAAGATTCTAAAACATCCACACACAAAATGGACCATTTTCAGTGAAAACCAGGAAATATGAAAAAGAGGAGATCAAACACAAAGTAACCACTTCATTGTCTACCGTTAACTCCCCCCTTCTCCGAATTCAAAATCAACGTGGTTTTAATTAGCTTAGTTAGTAGTAACCCTTAAGTCAACATTTATCAAACGGGACTTGAAACAGAAGATGTTTGACAACTTGAAGGCATAACGACGACCGCACATCATGGCAGATTTGAAATCTTGGAGAAAGCGTCAAGGCCTTCCTTGTAAGACGGAGACGCATGAAACGGAAGACACATTTTACAACTGTCTCAGAGCCTCATAATTAATTGGACCTTAGGGACTATCGATTTTGTCTATTTTCAGGTCCACCAGTCATGCAAAAACAAAGGCCTCCGCATTCAGAGCCAGTTATTTCCGAGACAGGGATGTGAATATTGGCGACCCTGGAAAAGCGGAAGGAAGGCTTCCGTTTGGTAATTGTGAAATAGCATGGACCAATTCCTGTGGGAATCGGAAGTGGGCAAAAGGATTTCTCATTGAGCCTGTATTTCCTTTTCTGCTTTCTAAACGCTGCAACAAAAATCGTCGAGTATCGGCTGAAAGTTCATCAACATTTCGACCACGCTTTCATTGCAATGCATGGGATCGCTTGGACCAGACCTTGACAAACGTTTCCAAGGTGACCTTGGCGCTGATTAGCCCAATGTTCTTTCTTCCCACAACTTCCGTCGGCTGAGATTCAATAATCGGTTACCAACAACGTTCCAGCAGGAGATTGCGCCATATCTTGAAAACATCCGGAACTTTGCCGGATGCGGGTATACAAACTTGGATTATTTCTAGAAGATGTTAATGGAAAAAGTTCTACAAATGTGTACTGCTTGTGGCATTGGTAAATAGGGATTTTCCTGCTCACGATGTGGATGCGGAAGACATACGTAATGCCCAGCAGCAAGGCTACTTAACAGGAAGTTACGCTACGGAAGTTGAAAATTGCGTAGGCGTTGAAAACCAGAATTTTGAAAGAAGCAATTGAAAACCGTGTCGTGGACTTTGATCTTACGCACCAAGAAATTTTTGATTTACCGTACTCTAAACGAGAACGCCATCACACTAGTCTTATTAAAAAAAACAACAAAATAAAACATGTTCTCAAGCTCATTTTAAAAGAGAAAGTAATTCAAACTGATCACGCTTGACAGAATAAGAACAGTATTGGTTAGAGTTGTAGAAATTGCCGCATTATCTCCCGGCTCAGTCGTTCCTTCAGTTCCTACGGTCGTGGGTGACGTGGTCGAACTTGTCGTTGGTGGTGGCGTCGTGGCTTCAGCGTCAAATACAACGAATTGTTGACCTCTGAACTCTCGTGCATGGTACATCATGTAAGGAGTCTCCGGGGAGTACGCCCACAGGATATAGATCCCTGTCTGCAAGAAAAATAAATGTCATGTACGTTAACCGCACCGAGTGATACACTTTCTCCAGAACACACAGAAATTAGGTAGTAATTGCTTTATTTCCTCCCTTTTTCGTTCCTGCATCCCCCTCAGGTGTAAATGTAACAAGGTAGCTTCAACTTTTAATTTTTTTTTTTCAACATCGCCTTGCTTTTTACCCACTGAAAAATTGTTCCTTTAGCTATTTTAAAAAATTTTCAGTTCGTTAGGCACGACTTGATTTAGCTTTGAACGTTTGCACGCCCACTTAATCCTTCTCTAGTAAAGGATTTCGGCAATGTTGAAGATTGACTACTTAA
>VYYI01002715.1:0-14088 GCA_021029175.1 Bilobella aurantiaca | reverse complement strand
TCAGTGACCGTGACATAAGGAACGGTAGACCACAGTCTCAGTGACCGTGACATAAGGAACGGTAGACCACAGTCTCAGTGACCGTGACATAAGGAACGGTAGACCACAGTCTCAGTGACCGTGACATAAGGAACGGTGGAGCAGAGCGGGTACACAGGATTCACTGGGCCTCACTTTCTCGTCCCCTCAATCGACACCTTTCGAAGGGACTTTGAGGTCGAGTTCAGATTAGTCCTCGCCTCAACCATCCAGACTCTTCAACCGCTTTTGCTTTTAGTGCATGTGCCAATCAACTAAAAATTCTAATTCTAATTAGCTGCTTAACTCGCTCGATTATAATGTTTAGGTCTCAGTGATAATCACAATGGTAGATGACAGCAGTCCAGGAACCGTTGGTAACGGAGCAGTGAGCAGCATCGATGAGCCACCTCAAAGGTCACGGTTTCCTCTGACCTCTGACTCTGGAGCCAAGGGTTCCATCCTTGGGGTCGTGAATGGGTCAAAGTCAAAGACTGAAACGGAGTCTGATCCAGCGTCGCTCAACACCTTCATCATCATCTCTATCTTTCTCTTCTCGCTCTTCGGACTCATTTTACTATCAATGTCATTTCCTCAACTTGAAGAGTGAGTTTGCTTTAATATTTAAAGCTTCCAATTAGGAGAATTCTAACGGAGTTATTCATTGCTAAAGGTCTGAAAAGCCATATCTGAGGTTGCCGACAAATCTGGAAGATGCCAAGATTCTTGGTGATATTCTGTCACGCTATAAAGACAAATACTACTTCTCTGTCCTGGGAGGAATATTTGTGTTATACATTTTGTAAGTTTGTCATTTCAACGCTTTTTACATCATTCTTTGTCTTTCGTACTATTATCTTATATTGATTTATGTACATTTTTAGCCTTCAGACGTTCGCCATTCCTGGGTCCATTTTCCTGTCCATCTTGTCTGGGTTTCTGTTTCCTTTCTTTGTGGCTCTGGGCCTCATTTGCTTCTGCTCCGCCACGGGAGCGTCGCTCTGCTACTTGATATCACAGAGAATTGGGCGGAAGTTGGTGTACTACTACTTTCCAGAGAGGGTGGAGCAGTGGGCGGAAACAGTAAGTGGACCATTAACTTAATTATTAATTGTCATCACTTGGTTTTTATGATTTGAGTAGGTCAAGCGCCACAAGGACAACTTGATAAATTACATCATTTTTCTGCGCATCACTCCTTTCCTGCCCAATTGGTTTATTAACATCGCATCTCCCATCATAGACGTTCCGCTCATTCCATTCTGGCTCGGAACCTTTATTGGTCAGTTTCTAAATGCTCTAAATTTAACATGTGATTTAATGTTTTAGCCAAGAAATCGTTGTAAAGCTGAATTTTCAAAATAATTTATGTGACTTTTTTTAATGTTAAGTTGGTTTAAATAATTAAGGACATTTTGTCTAACAGGTGTGGCCCCTCCGTCCTTTGTCGCCATTCAGGCTGGAACGACGCTGCAGCAGCTCTCGTCCTCAAACGCTGTCGTGTCATGGACGTCGCTTAGCATTCTGATTGTGGTGGGAGTCCTGTCTCTGCTCCCAATAGCTTTCAAGTCACTTCTTAAGTCTAAATTTGAGTGAGCTTGGTAAGCGTTGCAACACCACTACTCACAGAAGTTTACAAAATGACCAAGTTCCAAAGTCCACTAGTCCCGTGTTCTTCTATCGCATCAATTATTAACTATCCTTACTTTCGCACCTGTACTCTGAGATTCTCGCCAAAATTAAACCGTGATACGTGAGATATTTACAAAAATTTGACTTTAATTAAATGATGCTTTTAGCAGAGTAGATTTAATGAAATAGAAACTTGGAAACTAATTTGTATTGGTAGATGGACCCTTGCCCGAGATGAGTTTATTTTAATTGATAGCCAGCGTTCACCGCAATCACCGAGATGGCTTCATTTGTTAATGTGTAGCAAAAACGCTGAAAAAAGTGACTTTTTTTAAAGATTTCTTTAAACTTGTCTTTAAAATAACTCACCATCCGTTTGCCTGACTGACGCCAAATCGCTGCCGGAGGCGTTATTGTCGGGAAAGGAATAACAGTAGGCTGTTGACGATCTTTTTCCAATTCAGGTTCCGACTGAATCGGACCCTTGTAAAGCGTTTGTTTTTTCGTTTTGACGATGCCAAATCGCTGAAAAAGGCAACAGCCAATTATCAATTTGGTAAGATTTCTTTAGTGTCACTGAAGCCATGACACATTACCCCAATTGTCCACTGATGTGCCAAATGCCATGATTCTGGAAACGCGCTTCCTTTCCAATTGATTTGATCTGTTCGACGCGTATTTGTGGGCTGACAAAAATTTTCAAGATTTTTAAAGTAACCCAAGAAACAGCGATTTTCTAAAATCCAAGAATTGAAGAACTGACCTTTTCCTCTTGGAGCACCGACATCAATTCCTCCATCTCCTATCTCAAGTTGTGCTGATACCTAAGCGCTCTTTCTGAAGAAATCGCTGCTTTTTTCGGTGCACTACTGTAAGTAAAATTTTGTAACGCTTCCAAAACAGCTTCGATTGTTGTGCAGGATTTGGGAATGGAAAGGTCCTTGTTAATAGAAAGAAAGCGCTGTTCTGTCCATCAATTTTGACACTCAAGAGTGGCAATTACTCTCAGTAATCGGATTTGTCGCAAAATTACGAGAAAAAAAATCAAGCGTAACGATAATTATTTTATTTTTAAAACTCGATCTGGCTTTTAAGGACTTCATGGTTCATGATTGATGAACTGTTGTTGTATTTGTTGACACTTTTCTCACACCCAGTCTCATTTTGACCTTTGACCTCAACCATTTGTTTTTAATAAATTACCATTGCTCAAAGCAATTCTCACGAATCACGACTTGTAATTGGAAGCCATTGCGATAAAAGAAACAAGCTAATAAATTACAAATGTCAATCTTCCCACGCCACAAAGCGATAATACGCTCGAATAGTTGACAAGTATTTCCACGCTTCATTTCTTCCATTATATTATCTGCGCTTTCCATATTGCAAAGCGCAAAAGTTATTTTGAATAATGTTGTTTACAAATGGAAACATCGAGTTATTTAAAAACGTTCAATTTAGCAAATGACCACATGAGAAATTCGAGCAAACGACCACATGGTAACTTGCGAGACTTGAAATTTTGATGCAATTTTTGTTTGTAAATATAGTGAATTGAGTGAAAGTAGAATGATACAAAAGAGTAAATCTTGATGAGTGTTTATTTGGGGAGGGTACTTATGTGGAGCATCTGGAGCTGTGCAGAGGGAAGGCGTTAAGTGGAGTTGCATAAGTGATGAAGGTGGGTGGTCCACATGAGGTTGAGTTCTGGGAGTTGACATGACCCTTGGGACACTTGAGTCCCACTCTGTCCCAATTGCCATTTACAATTACGACACCTCCTCCCGCTCTCTCCCACTCATAATCATGACACATGGAGAAAGTTCTGAATGAGTCTCATTCCCTCTTTCCCATTTCTAGTCTACTAGAAATTGGCATATTCAAAATTTTCGACTAGCACATGACCATATGATCCTTGCTTTCTCCAAGACAGGAGCCGACTCCTGTGGTTCAAGCTTTCACTTGATGATCTTTGGGTTTCTCTAACGACAACTACGATAACCTCCAAAATTACAATTATTACAAATTGTAAAAATGTGGGGAATGCCCTCCGGTGCTGTATTGCTTTTGATGTGTAATAGGGCTTTAATTGGTAATTAGTTTATAATGATGAATGAGGGGTATGGATGATATTGGATTTGGATTTGGAGGCCGTTTCGTTGAGAGCGTGATGGATGGAGGGAAAGCATAAGAAAGTCCTCTTGTCAAATATGATTAATGCTTTCTCCATTCTCCCCACTATTAAAATCCGCAAATGCACAAAGTCCCATTATCAAAAAAACCCTTTCACGGAGAAAGGAGCCAGCTTCAAATCCAAATGCCGATCCACCACACTTCCTTTCTACGCCAATCCTCCCGTCTCACGCACACAACGGGGTGACAACAGATGGGAAAACCGCGGAGAGCTCGAAATGGGCTCTTCTACAAGGTTCAATATAATTTGTTACATTTTACATTGTAATTTTACCATCACATACTTATCAGATTTTACATTGAAATTTTACAGCACATTTATCAGATTTGACATTGAAATTTTACAGCACATTTATCAGATTTTACATTGAAATTTTGGTTACTGGCATTGCTCTGTGTAGCACCCAAAAATAAATATACAGAACGTTTTTCATATGTTCCTTACAGAAAGAGAGGCAGTCGGGAAACTTAATGGGACTATAAAACAGTGAAAGGACATTTTAAAAGGATGATCTAGGTTCCCGGACTTTCTCTTTCTGTGCGAGACATTAAGAAAGGCTCTGTACTTGGACTTGGAGTTACAACTTTCACCACCACTTTTCTCTTGTTTCGTCCAAATGTGTTTTGACCGTTGATCACTTACTGGTCCGGGGAGTTTATATGACCACTACATCGCGGCTCTCTTCCTCGAATAATAATTTCTGTAACATTTGAGCATTTTTTATTATGAATATTGCTTCCGTTCCATCAAAGAAAGTTTGTGTAAGTATTCATAATGCATTCGGCTCCTTCCACTCCTTTCTTCATTTATTTCCATTAGATAGTCAATTCGACACACGCTTCCGCTCCTACACAATTCATTCAGCCATCGGCAGCCATTTCTCAGCTCAAAAAATGTTATAATTAAATCAATCACTACTTTCTACACGCCATTTTCAATGAAACTGCCCAATTGGAAATGGAAGAAGAAATAGACTAAAATCAATTTCTATGAAATGTTGAATTAGGTTCTGCCTAACCTATTTTTTAGGTTAAAATGCTTAAATCGCCCTTTTGTCTCAAGTCCCGGAGCCCTTAATTGAGTCTCCTGTGACAACTGCTGGAGAAGGGGCGGGGTAAGGGTCCTGGAGACAAAGGAGGAGATCATCACATCAATCTTCGGCGGATGTCACTCTTTTAAATCCAGTTTCAGCCTCACATCTTCCTGCAAAGGGAGGGGAGCCTTAAAAAAGGAGGGTGACTTTGTGCGGTTATCGAATTTGGGCAGGAACACAAAAGGAAAATTTTAATTTATGTTCTTCCCAGAAAGTATTCGATTGATTGAGAGTGAAAGGAAAGAGAGAAAGCATCCTCATTAATCATCTTGACAGCATTATTTGTAGAGCGACGAACAGTATGCTCCCACAAATACACCACAAATCTTAACTCATTTCTTCAAAAAAAAAACATTTCAAAACGCAAATTTTTGTAAGGGAGCTTTTTTGAGTGGCTCCAAAAAGAAACTGTAGGACTTTTCCCGCCGAGAGAAAGTTCTAAAATCTCGATTTTTTTATGTTGAGAGATTCAAAAAGTCGATCGGGAATTAAATTCGGAGAAAGTTGTATTCCCAACTCGCACCACAAATTTCCATATGCCTTTACAGTCGAAGCTCCTTTTTTAAAAAAAATCCGATCCTCATTTTCAAACAATGCACGTTTTCAAAAAAAAAAAGGGGAATTTAATGGTTGTCTTTAGCTATTTAGGCAGAGCGAGAAGATGGTGAGGAGATGTGATTACTTTCTCATTACGCAGACATTGTTGGAAAGTCATAGAATCGCCCCATTTTCAGAAAATAATGAAAAAATCCCTTCCAACGAGATCCAAGTCATTACCACTTCTATACTCATTTTCAAATTTTTTTTTACCATTTTACAAAATCTAAGTTCTCAAAATCTTCGGAATTTTCAAAATCTGGGTTTCTCAAAATCTTTTCCATTTTCTTGATTTGAATTTTCAGCGTTCAGCTCTCCGTCGTCGTTGATTGTCTTCCCTTTAATGTGATTTTAATAGGCCTTGATGACCTGGCAATATGGCGGGATAATTTGAATGTGATTTGAGTGAAAGCGTGATAAAATATTATTTATGAGGATTCTAAGCGATTATGAGAGGGAAAAGACTTTCCCTCACTCATCCACAAGTCACTCTAAATTTATTCTGGAGGGAAGAAAAGGGAAATTAAGGGATTTTTTTTACTGTTTCCTTCAACGCTCCCTGGGTGGGGAGCCCGCAATTTGGGGGATGGGGGAGCATCTGTATGGGGGGTGCCCCTCAGGAAGATGGGGGTGATGATGAGAGGCGACAAGAAGGAAAGCGACTTGGACCAATCTGTCACTCTTCAATTCTTTCCCTAGCATCATTTAAAAGGACTCAATTACTCAAGGGGACCTAAATTGCAAGGGCCCCTATGTGGAAAAACTCGGAATATACGGACATAAGGGTGAAGTAACTATGCTGTACTAAAGTGTCGAGAAATCCTCATCGCTTAAAGGTTAACCCTTTAGCGGAAAATGATTCTCATTGCATGCAATTAAACTTGGGCACTTGTGGCAAACAAAGAAAAATAGTTACTTCACCCGACTTCATGTAGAACCTTCCACATTTTGTAAAAGTAATGTTTGGAATTGCTTTTCGCTCCTTTATTACCACTACATTTTCTAGGTGTTCTTATGTTATTTTGGTTAAGCGTAGTTACTTCACCCCAACACATTTTCATAGAGCAAAGTAGAGACTCAATTTATAAAAGGAATTTTGCCCAAGTTCTCTCTGAGAAAGGTTTTTGTGTTAAGAGGGGTTTATGCAGTTGGGTGAAAGTGGTGAAAGTAGAAATAATGTTTTTGGCGGGGCCCAATTCAAATTTGAGTTTCTCTCTGGGGCTGAGTCCTTTATAAAAATTGATGCATAAGAGCTAATGAGATTTGGAGGAGTGTGTGTAGGAATTGAATGAGATTTTGAGTGTGCGGAATGAATGCATTATGAATGTGAGATTATTAAGGGAAAGCTCACTTTCTCCCTTCTAAATAAAAGAGGAAGACAAAGAAAGTTGGGGCGGAAGAGTCTTTTTTCGGCTGAGATTTACATTGGAAAAATATTAAATAAGGGCGAAGGGCCCCCTTGCTTTTGTTTTCTCTCACTTTCACTCGGCGGCCGAAGGGCATGACTCCGATTCAAGCACCCAGAAATTATTACTTCCAACTCACGACGCCCGCCTCCCTTTAAATTTAATACGGAACAATACAGAGGTTATGCAAAGAGAAAGTAGAAATGGAAAATGGCAAAGGGCCTCCAGACACAAAAACGAAATCAAACACTTTTCCCTTACCCAAAAAAAATTCAACTTTCCCCAAAAAGCCCTACTTTCTCCCATGGCTCATTTCAACGATTTCTAAAAATTAACAAAAGAACGTTTTCTAGGTTTTCTAGGGAAATAACATACAATTATTAGATTTCAGGTTTCCAAATCCTATTTTGTGCAGTCATGGATTGGGAGATACAAAAAATAGTGTTTGGAAAAAAATTTTAGTTTATTTTTATTTTTACTGGGAATTTTTTTGTGCTTTGTTTTTTATGAGAATCTTAAGCAAGCGCTTTCTAAGAAAGCTTTAAGCAAGTATTTTTCTCAGAAACCTATTTTTGTGGGAAATTGGAGTGAAGAGGAAGCGGTTTTGTGAGGATACTCATTTAAAACAAAACTTTCTCCGCTTTCTCCCGGAGTCTCAACTTTGAAACAAATAATGAAAAAGTCTCAAGTTTTGCGTTGTAGTTTTGTTCAAACAGCATGATTTATGCAAGCGATTTTCAAACAAGAGGGAACTCACTTCTGAGTCTTAACTCGTTGACTTTTCCCTCGAGTCAAATTGAAATTAGATCTCGACGAAATGCTATGCAAAAGAACTCTCATCTCCTTTCCTCACATAACCGTTTCCAATTTGTTCAGAATCATATTTCTAAAAAAACAGCAGAATTTACGACAATTATTGTACAGAAAACGATATTGAGTATTATTTTGTTTCGAATTTCTACCAACCATTCTTCAAAACAATTTAAATGAAATGAATTAAAAGTTTTTAAATGAGATAGAATTTAACAAATCGTTCTGAAATGTTAGGAAATATGTTTTGCATAACATACGTTTTGAAAAATGTGTTCTGCATTTTTTGCTACTCTTGAATTAGGAAGATGGAGAAGCGTCTTTTTTGTTGTTGATTGCGCTATGGTGCAGTGGATCCGTAGAAGAAATGGAGCGTGACTTTGAGTGGATCATAAAGTTGTGCATAATAGATGCCTTGGGAAGTGTGGAGGAGACGTGAAGAAGTGGTGGTGATATTCAAGTGGAAAATTGCACCTGGGCTCCACCATTTCTCCACCGCAAAAAAGAGCCCCACCTGGTGGAGACTCAAAGTGGCTCTGACACTCCCCACCCCTCGAAACAACCATATCCTTCCGCAGTGGGAGAAAGCATTTCCCTCGATTGACGACACTTTCACTCGCACTTCTGTCTCCATCCATCAACCGTAATTACACACATCCCAATGGAGAAAGTTGCGCTTTTCCCCATTTTTACAGAGCGTTTCTAATAAAGCAAAACATTAAAAAACAGAGTGAAAGTTATCCACCTCAGTACTTGGGTTATTTAACTAAATTCTTCAAAATTTAGTAATTTATCAATTGCAGGATTAATGCTCACAACTCAAGTGCTGATGTAATAAGGTGAGATCAGCGATAGAAATTATTTAAGGCAGCGTAAACAAGAGTTGATTCGTGATCGCTTGTAATTAATTTCATTTTGAGGAGACGGATGAGCGCGTTTTGGAGTGCAATGATACTGCTGCGTTTGATTTAATTTGGGTGGGGCGGGGTGGGTCTGGTGGGAGCTGAAGTGGGGCTGGAAGTGGATGATTGATTGTCTTCCGGCTCAAGTGGATCTTATCAATAAACAACTTCTCCCGACGCACAGCAATCTTTCACCAGCATTTTACAAATACCCGGGAGACGACCAGAGGCACTCAGAAGCAGACGGAGCACAATTTCAAGCTATGACCCACTTAACTCGCCCTTTATATTAACTAAACCACTTAACAATTATTCGAAACTTATTTAATTAACCTTATTTAGTTCCCACTGCAAAAAAAAAACAACCACAAAAAACAACAAAGTCTAAGACAAAACAAGCCCGTCCTTAAACGGAACTTTTTTTTTTACTTCTGTGCAATGACGGGCTTGTTTGGCCATGTTTGTTTTTCTTGTTTGGGCCATCATGATATTCATGATGTTGCTCTTTGAATGGTTTTTTTGGTAATCGAATTCTTGTGTGTCCTTTTCTAATTTGTGTTTTCTAAAATAAGGGATGCCTTGAAGGGCTCCTTTTCTGGCCCGATCGTCCCTTTGTTGAGGGTAATTAAGTGTATGTTAGATGCAGGGAAGCGTCCCCTTAGTCTTCCCTGCACAATGAAGTGTCTCAGAGATTACAAAGTAGAACAAAGTGGTGAATTGGAAATTAGAACAGCATTGCTCTCTTTTTTCTTTTCCTTCTTTGTTTGAACAGAGTAGTGCGCCGCAGGGCTACATTCAAATGTAGACTATTCAAACAACGTCTTCTTTCCGCTTGAGAGGGAATTCGAGGCCTAATTGATGGCGGAGATAATTAATAAATCATTGAACGTCATCACTTCGGATCCCACTCTGCTTTTCATTCTTTTCAAACAATGGAGGACGTGATGAGCTTTTCTTTGTAGAAGCACAAGTAAGATGGATCCCATAAGATTCGAACTCAATTCAAATCTTCCCGCCATTTTGTAGCCCTATTTTCGGCTACCCTTTGTTTCCGAGGGAAGGTGGGTACTTGGGTAATTTGAAATTTGTAATTAAGGCCTCCCTGAGTGGCCTGAGCTTATGATGAGAGATGATTCAATGCATTTGATTGGAAGATGAGATGAAGAGAAGCGGATCAGAGAGATCTCAAAAAGTCCCTTTGCATCTTCCGCCGCAGTTTAATCTGATAAGTAATAAACAAAACTAATCGACATGCTAATAACAGATGCAAACAGACGTAATTCTCATGTTTCGTGTACAGAGCATTTCAAAAGAATTTGTCCCTCGCAATTGAAAAATTTCAATTTGTAGAACATGAGGAAAAATCTTTTTCAAAATTTTCTAAGCGGCATCAATTTGACAAAACAATTTTGGGATTTTACCGGACGTGAGGAAACGGACACTTTTTCTAATAGAGGAATTCAAAATTTGCGTATCCAACTTTAGCGCATTTATTTCAATTTTTCCTTGTTTAAAAACCTTTTGTTTAACTTTGTTTAATGGGAATACAAACCTCAAAAATAAGTTGTACACTACTCAATTTGAGTGTTTATAACAACCAAATCACGATTTGGCAATTTCCTTAATTTTGTGGTTTTGAAAAGCGTTTTTAGAAGTTATTGCCTCTCATAACGACTGTTATGAAAGGGATAGGCATAAGGGAGGTTGGGAATCGAGCCCTTCATATCCCTTAGAATGTAACTTCTGTCGTGGAGTGAGGACTTAAGTGCCCCATGTTTTGGAAACAATTGATTCGTGTTATTATCCTTCATTGTTGATTGCTGGAGAAGGGTTCCGGGGAGCCCTTTTCCAAATAGTTTATTTTGGGTAATCTCCAAAATACCAATTGTTTCCTTGTTTCCACTTGACATCGAAACAATTTGATGAGGAGCATAACTCATGCTTTGTCAATACTTTGGGTAATTATTGATTATCCATCGATCTGAAATGAAAATGAAAAGAAGGGAAAAAGGCCGACAAAGGGAAGGGCCTTCACTTTTAATAAACTTTTGAGAGACAAAGGGAAGGGGGTACTTTTAAAACAAAAAAATAGCGGAATGAATCAGATGAGAAAAGAATCAGATTTTGTTTTGAAAATAGTTTTTGTTCAAATCAATCCCCTTTTGATCAACAGTATTTTATTGGTTCATTTCAAAACGTTTTTTTTTGCGTCTCTCGAACGATTCCAATTTTAACCACACTAAGAAAAAAGGAAAAAACTATTTTTTTCTCTCTCTCTTTTGAGAAACTGAGAAAATGGGTTTTTGAGAAACGTCCACAGATTCTTACGCCTGATTTCTCACACTATTCAATTCTCTATTCTTCGCTCTTTCATTTCCCTCCTCAAATTGCCAATCACACACAAAAAAGAAGCGCTTCATTGAAAACGTTTTCATTGGAAAACCTCAAATAGAAAACTCTAAAAACTTCAATCAAATCCTTCATCTTTACCTGTTTTTTTTAAACTTTTTTTTTTGATGAGTATTTAAGTGTTTTCAAGTAGCAAGATTATAACAAAAGGTTAATTTTTTTTTGGTTTCATTTCCTAAGAAGCCTTCTCTAATTACTTTTTGAAGAGAACAATAGGCACGGAATTAGAAGCGGAAATCTGAGGAGGAGAAGCGATCTCTTTGTTTTATTAGATTAGTGGGTGTGGCGCAGCATTGTTGTTTACACGGTAGAATTATGCGCGGCTTAATTGGGCGGCCAGTCCTCCCCACCTGTAAAAGCAGAGGTGGGCAAAAACAGGTCCCCACCTGTGAGATAGAGGTGGGCATTTGTAGGAATTGAATAGGGGGCGGGGAAGCGTCGCAGCATGTCGCCTACCGTCTTCTGGTACTCCTCACAGCAGGAATTTGTGTCATTGACAATAGGAATGAGAACCCTTTTTTTTCGAAGAGATTCCATTGGCCGGTGGAGCCGAGTGCTGGGCAGGACTCTAAATCTCGCACGGTCGGACAAATTCAAATCTTCCCGCCTTCTCAGCGGTCACAAAAAGTACAAGAAAAGCGAACATTTGAAAACGGAAAAACAGTATTGAATTGCGCTAAAATTCAAAACGCCTGTTTCACTATCAGACGATGACCTTTTTTAATGGATTGAATAAGGTAAAGTTGAGTCCATTTTGGTGAGGTAATTGGATTGGTCAAGCGGTAAATTCAAAATCGAGGATGCGTGCAGCGTTTCGCCTTTTCGTTTTGGGACGGAATTCCAAACAGCAGTTTGAACTTTGTCTGTTTTTTTAGAAGGTTGGATTTGAGTAAAGCGGAAAGTACTGCGTGTTATGCTTGAGATGTGAAAATGTTGGATCAATACTTAGGGTTGGCTGTTTTTGGAGAAAGAATAGGAAAGGGAATTCTTGGAGCTGGGAAGCGCTTCGTTTCAGCTCACGAGAAGAAGAGCCGCAAATGACACGCTCAGTTTCACTTTCCATACTAAAAAACACTGATTTTAATCACCAACACTTTTTAGAACAAGTTTAAAATATCATAAGTACCCAAGAATATAAAAAATTTCTGCACGATTGCTCAAATTCAAACTGAACATCCCAATCGCTGCATCTACATCCTTGCTCTCGTTTTAGACAGTTCAATCAACAAGAATTTTCAGCGTGTGGTCATTTCCTTACTTTTGATTTTTGCAAATTTCCCGTCGCAATACCACATTCTATTCTGCATACACAGGAACTCGTACCCATCAAAACACATTAGTTTGCAAATGACCACAAGGTAAGTATTGCGCAAACTCCATGTTAAGGATAGAAAAATGTTGTTTGCTTTTATTTAGAAATGCAAACAAGCCCGATTTAGGACAGGAGTACCCTTAAGGGAATTCCAAAGTTTCAATGGCATTTCTAATAGTAAAAGCGTTTTCTGGTTGAACTACTCAATTAAGTTCGAAAAATTGAAAAATTGAGAGGCCTTAAGGGTCGTTCCTATCCTTGGAAAGGTTGGTTTGGCTTGTCTTAAACCTGGAATAGAAAGTATGATAATGATTTAAATCAGAGGTATATAATGAGTGCACTAATCGATTGAAAGTGATGATTTAAATCAGGAGGGACCTGCCGACCAATCCCGTGCCTCCGTGAGCAGTCGTCCCAAAGTTGTGTCGTCTCCTTGACAAAAGGACGCAAAGTTGAATGGCCTTCTAAATTCAAATGGAGAGTCATAACTCAGGATGGGAGATAGACCCTTCCCAACTTATACCACTCACTCTAATCTCCTCAAATGCCATTTTTTAAAATATAATTTTTTTTTTTAGAATTTTAGAAAGCGATGTGTTTATGTGCATTTAGGGAATTTCCATTTGGGGCTATTGATTGAATTGAATTCTCTATCAAAGTGCCATCATCCCTTTCAATATCTCCGTATGGCACAACTCATCTCCCCATTTCAATCCCCCCTCAAAATCCACCAATCACAGCCATTCTCCCTCTATCGCTCTGATTTATTGCTTTCTTCAATGTGACACTATCAAGGGCCGAACAATGGGCCGATTCAGAACCCACAACAATACTTACCCAGCCACCACAAAAAAGTGTCATCAAACCGCAGACGAAAAGTCACTTCCAAACGCCACCAAGTCGCAATTCACCCCAAACGACCGTTTCAAAATGCCCCCAATACTTCCTATCACTCTCACATTGATGCTCCTTCAATTCGTTCAACGTCTTTCGAAATAGCTCAAAACAATTTCAAGCCTTTGGAATCATCACGATGCATTTTTGTTTTCAAAATTCCCTACATTTTCTTGTCAAAAACTGATATGTTAAAAGTGGAGAAAGTGGGAGAGATGAACCGGAATAATACAGATCGTTTTTTTTTATGTCCGATACTAAAAGAGAAAGTTTCTGGAATCTACGCATCTTACAACAAAATCCATTGAATTAAAATTCAAAAGTCACCCTAGGGCTTTTTGAGAAATCGCTACGTAACCCTCTTCTTATGAAGTTTTATTTTTATTTTAAACTCAAAACTTGTTATTGTACTATTTAACCCTTCATAACTTTCTCTCTTGATAGGTAAGAATGGGTCGTTGACTAACTTTTGGTTGTGGACATTTCTTTTGCGTTTTCATTTGAAGTTGTGGACAGAGCGTTGATGGTGGGTGTGTTTGGGCTGAATGGTTCCTTGAGGAGAGTGGTGTGGTATAAAAAGTATTTTGAAGTGCCCTTGAGACTAATCCAAGGGGCCCTAGCGAAGGGATCGTGAAATGGATTCCACTTGATGGGAGGAGATGAAGGGTTTATGCAGATGAGATCCCCTCATACCATTATCAGGGTTGGCAAAACAACGTTTTATTCAGAAAAACGACGTTGGAAATGTTGGAAACGTTGTCAACGTGTTGTTAACAATACATTTTTTATTTTTGGGAATGCTACATTTATTCCAAAAATTT
>VYYI01002714.1:0-14090 GCA_021029175.1 Bilobella aurantiaca | reverse complement strand
TGAACTGCGCCGGAACCTTAGGAACACTTCACCGCAAACAGATTTGCAATATGTTTAGTGGTTCCTGAGATACAGGGGTGACTCGGACGGACGGACAGACACAACGAAAACATAAGTAGCATTCGCTTCGCTTCCGCTACTAATAAGGGATGATATAGGCGCCTGGTTACTGGTAAAAATGTTAAGGCGTTAAAGAAGTTAGCTATGATTATAATATTAGCAAAGACTTAATTGCAACTAAACACGTCGTAGGCATTTCTCCTTCTTGTGTGGATTTAATGTCCCAGCTAAGAAGATTAAGATAAGAAATATTTAGGGAAAATGGAAAAAGAGGTGGACAGGGATTCGATCTTGGTGAAGCAAAGGGCAAGGTTGGTCGTGTTACCCCGAGACAATTTGCCTCATTATATATTTGCCAAAGAGGACAAACCAAGGCGCTATTTTTTTGATATTCCACAATACTTAGCTTACTCATTTTTGTAAGAACTCACAAGAGTTCTTACTCACTCTTACTTAAACTTAGTATTTCTTCAGTTGCAATCGATATCTTATTAAATTGGAAAAATATAGCAGCACAGGAGGATGCTATGTAATATGAATAAGATATGCCCCGTTCTCTAGCGGGAGCATCCGGAAAATCTTTTAATTGTATGGAAGCGTGCGTAAAAAAATTCAGTTTAAAATTCTTGGTAAAAGAGAATTTTTTGCTCCAAACGTTTTAAAACCTCTAGAACAAAAAAGTTATGCAAAAATTTAGGGTTTTTTAAATATATTGTTTTTTTTACTTTATTCGAAAACGATACAAAGTGGGAAAACTTGGGTTACAAATTTTTGCTATGAACTTTGTAAAATGTTTACAAACGCGAAGCTTTGCCGAAATCAAGCAACAAACTTTTTGAAAAAAAAGTTGGTATTTTGAAAAGTTTGACTTCTCACCCTTGCATACAATCCAACCAAACTAAACACTACAAAGTTGAAAAAGGCGCTATTAAGCTTTGGAACAAAATATATAAATAGACAGTTACTAAAACACGTCAGTGATTTGAATCACTATGAAACTGAAACTGTGAAAACGCAATTTGTAATCACTGTATAAGCCTTGCTAAGTTTTGTACTAAATCTTTACCAAAGAATCACTGAAGTGCATTCTCTGATATTGGTACGTATTTGGGAAGGTTGTCCGCAAAATAAATGGTTTGCTTGCCATCTGCGGTTTTAGGGTCTGAAGCCTGTCAATTAAAAAAAATTGGCCACGAACAAAGTTTTCAAAATTAAAAATTACTAATTTAGCAATTAATAAGTATAATTAAGTTGTTCTGCCCTACACGTTCAGGAAATTGAGGTTCATGAAAATCACACTTTTGTTGTGAATTAGTTCAGCTTTTTTTAAATGAAGCATACGGGGAATAATAGTTCAAAAAGACTTATTTTTGTTGTAAAAGTTCTGAAGGGTTTATAAACCTAAAGAATGATTGAAATCCTGTAAACTAATCGAATACTTTTGTAACGTTTAATATAATAGAAATTTCTTTCTAAATTTACATATAAATTGCCAAATGTGTAAAAATTGTAGAAAAAACACTATACTAAGTCCATCAAAGTCTGTTTCAAGTATACAGTTACTTTGTCAATATTCAACTGCTTCATCTTCACGTAAAAGTTTTTCACAGAAACGTATACAGTTTTGCATTTGTTTCTTCGGATGTTGACATTGTTTGTCAAGACTGTCGGCTTATTGAGAAGAGAGCTACGACTTAAATTGTTGCTTTTTGGTTGTTACGGGCTGCCAACTATTCATGTTGGACGCGAGAGATTGTTTGAAGTAGCATCGTGTTTGATGGGTCTTACTTTATTTTTGCTTTGAGTAGCTCGACCGTGCATTTATTCTCATTTGTCTTTCGTTTTCTGTTTTAGTCAAAATGTCTTTAGTGACAGAAGTGTAATTTCTATTGGCTTAAAGAAAGAAGTCTACAACGAGGAACAACGAAATCTTGCTAGAAGTGTTTTTGATTCTTCGGAGTAAAGCGAAGGAGATGAATTCTACATTGCCGCTAGCTTGTTTAGTGGCTTTTCTAAGCCATGTTGTATTTTCTGTGAGAAGTCGCTCGAAAACTGAAAGTGCACTGCGGCTCCAAAATTGGCTCTGGTAGAACGATATGCCATTGCGAAGAGAAAATAAAGTCACGTTTTGTTGGTTTGGAATTTGGCCATATGTCAAAATACTACAAAGCGAAAGTAAAATGTGGGTTATGCGCTGAAAACAAAACACACTTTTTTTGCCTTGAAGAGCGGAGCAGTGACACGGAGCGTAGCAGGGACATAGGACAAACCCCTAGAACCCCAGGATGTCCTGAAGGCCGTGTCGAGGCTTAAGAGGGTGGCGAATAAAACCACATAATAGAGAAACTGAAAACAGAAAAAAACCGACAAGACCCGATTCTAGACCAATAAGGAGTTCCTGCATTTGTACTGAAGACAGAATGTTCAGCTATAGTGATCTGGACTTAAGTTTAATTTATAAATGGATAGGAATTTTAACTGGTTATTTTGTGTTACAAAATAAGGAGGAGTATGTTGAATTACGTGCATTTTTTAAAATGTTTAAAAAATATTTTTTGTTCAAGTTTTCAAAATTTTAAATTTCCTGGAAATGCTTGGCCATAAAAATTTATAACTAATTTAGAAAAAAAATGCCTTATCATGTGAAACATTCGGGCCAAGTTTCAAGAAATTTTTGCAGGCCTTGCCTACTACTTGTAAGTGGCAGTACTGCCACATGGAAGAGTGAGACGCATGACATAAAGTTTTAATGAAAATTTTAAGCAAGGACTTTTTACGGCGTTTTGTTGAATCCATGTTCGAGTTCCCAGGACTGCGAATGTGAAGCCTATGTAATTTACTATCCGTATTATCTTACAATGCGCTGATATTTATTTTGTAGCCTAAATATGTACCCTTGAATATTAACTTCAAAGTCCCATAAGTAACTATTTGGTTTTAGAAAACGTCGTAAAATTTCAATAAGTTTAATGCAAAGAAAGCGAGAAGAATTTCTCATGTCCTCAATTTCTCTGCACATTACTGACGTAGATTTTTGCTTCTTCGTTTGTAATAATTATGAACAGTTTTTTTTTCATTCTAGACGTAAATCTGAAATTTGTCCCCATTTCTGACGCGGAAATCTAAGGCGTTTTTCTATTTCTGACGCGCGAAATTTTTCTACATTGTTGACGTAGGTCAAAAAAATTCTTCGTTTCTAACATACTCTATTTTCACATGAAGAGTAAAGAGTTGTTTAATTAAATGATATTACAGAATTTATGTATTTTTATAGAAATTAACTTCATGCTCGTTTCTTAAACAATGGCTTAAAGCTGAAATCAAACAAGAGCGCGCCATTAACAATGAGATGTACAGTAATCAAAAATTATTGTTATATAAATTACCACATAATTTTGAGTTCTGTAGAACGAAAATTATGAAATTAAACGCCACTTTTATATTATTAAGTATATAAATTTGGGAATAATTTATTATTATTATTAATTATTATACTTTATATTATAATTAATTTGCTTACAACAATAAAACTAAGCACATTAAAATGTGCCCTTGAATTCTACAAATATTAAATACGTGCACAATATTAATATTTATTTAATAAAATTAAACACCATTAAACTTCTATCATCTTCTAATCTAAACAAATTTTAGTAAATTATGACACATTCAAACATATAGTATAACAACCAGTTAACAATGTGGCAAATATTACAGCGAAATAATTTAGAAATTCAAAATTTGAATTTCTAAAATTTTTGAAAACGCAACACTTCTCACCAAACCGATAAAAAAAATTATTAAAAAAGCAGCCGAGCCTCTGTATAAAATCTCAACGCCCTTGGCATAAGCATTGAGAGTTTTTCATACTACTTGTTAAAAGCACAGTATAATGACAAATTGTGTGTGGATTCAAATTTCCGTCGCCATTGTGTTACTTTTTTCTAGTGCTGTAGGCAGTGGAATTGACGGGGTAAGAATTTTTAGTGTAAACAAACGAAATTTCCCAGCACATAAGGTTAAGGAGCTTGATAATATAATTTAGTGAACACAAGAATAAACAAGGCTAAGGTATGGTTTGTTAACTTGAGATTCAGGCTGGGTAATATATTAAGTTGGCGATGTTGTCCTAGTGGTTGAGAGCTTCTGTTTCTCTTAATTAGCCCGCCATAGAACGACGGTTCAAATCTACAGATCAGCCACAAAAAAAGTCTTTGGTTTTCTCCTTACAGAATTTTCTTTGCCTCTGAAATGGTGTAAGTCTCCGTCATTAGGCATACATAGACAGTAGTTATGAAAATTAGCCAATAGGTTTTCCTTGAGTCGTAATGTAATTCTAAAGTTGACCCTCATTTGCATAGATTTACCTGCTGTTATTAGGAAAAAACTGAGGGCGTACCTCATGGTTATTGTCCTAGGCATTTATGCTTTAAGCCCGTTAGGCTTCTTGTGCTCGCTTGATACCAACATATATGCTTATGAGCTCCTTCTCATACCATATCCTTACCATCTCCTTTATATGTTGACCTTCCGCGTTGCGGGAATTTAAAAAAATCTCATTTTACAGGGTAATTTAGTATTGCCAAACAAAGGTTAGGTTTTTATTCTAAACGTAACGCTTGATTTTTTTACCTTGTGGTATGGTAGTGTGGGTATACCTGAATTATATAATTATAGTTATATTAGCCGTTAGATTTTTGCTCTAAATAACCTGTTAACCTTGTAATAAGTAACCTGTTAAACAAAATTAGTTAGTGTTTCATGGTAATGAGCTATTTCAAGCCATGGCTGCCTGCTAATTGAATCGGTTAAGAAGCTCAACAAATAATGTTGACAGGTTTGAAATGCGCAAAATTTTATACCGGGATAATGTGGGTTTAAATTAAATAAATATTGTAATAATGTTAAGATTTGGCGTAACAATATTGTTATGTTACATATGTAAGCAACCTCCCATATCACTAAACATTACTATCGATCATCGATTTATATTATATCATTATATGATTATATAATATTATTATATTTATCGATTGCTTGTTTGCCATGTAATATAAGGTATTGTCCACGATAGTCACATTTTTCTACATATTAACCTAAAAGTATGCAAGTGTACCAGAAATTCGTGTAGTGGAATCGAATTGGTTGGGCTAGTTAAAATTGAGTGTAACGATGTATTGTTGATTTTATGAGGTACAGTCAAGACAGCAGCTCACAACCAAAGTTTGGGGCTATATTTATAAGCAACTAAAAGCTTAGGATACTTCGATAGCTTTAGTTAGTGGTCGGTACAAAAGTGTCCATATAGGACTCCAGCAGTTGCGAACAACTTCCAAAGCTACGTATGCTGTACAATACCACATAATTTAGCATGAACTTCAATAAAATATGGACTTAAAAATACATGGAAACACAGTTCGATATTCTTACTTTAGGTTGAACGTTAGTTTAAAGCTTAAAACCGTAGAAGAATGTTGACTTTGATATGTTTTACATCGTCTTAAAAAATCAAGTTAACCTTTCGTAAATTTGATAATGTATCTTGCAATCTATCCTGTAATACAATGATAATATTATTGTCGTTTGAAAATTTTAACTGTTAAACCAATCAATCTATCGTTTCATTGATATATGAGAAGTCCTCCATCAACATGTTTACCGAGGTTGGTGTGTTATTAAGTATTAGAAGGGTTGTAGTACAGTATTGAATTGGGTAATGAGGCCATATTCTATGTATATTGAGTTTTCAATTCTTATTGATTGAGTAGTAGGCTTGTTGGTAGTGGTTATGTTGAAGTTACAATTAAAATTAAAATAAGCTTAAAGTATAATATATTAAAAAAGTATTTAGAATCCTTAGATTCAGAGACTATCTTAAATTTACGACAGCTTATAGATCGCGAGAGAAGAATATTTTAATTTGTGTAAGTGTGTTAGGGGAGTATAGCGATGCAGAGATAGTCCATCAGTGGGACTAAAAGCGTTTGTATCAGAGGAATCCAATTGTTGTTTAAATTCAAAGCTTTCTACATTTTTTAAATTAAAAAATTTAATCTATAACCTTTTTCTATCACTAAATTTGGAACATCCGAGACACAAATGCACTGAAGTCTCATACATTTGAATTTTGTAAAACTGTACTAAAAACAAAATCAACCGTTTAGGTTGTAAGAAAATACAAAATGTGATTATGAGATGTGTCGTCAGTTAATTGGCGATGTTTGGACTATGTCTTAATACAGTCATAAAATATGAATTGTTAAAATTTCGCTGCGTTGAATGTGACTCATCAGTAACTTATTCCTGTTAATCCCAGATTCATTTTAAGGCAATTCAAAATTAAAAACAGTCAATGGTCACTGGCCTTCGGAATGTATTCAACTTCAATCGAGCATTGCAAAATGAAACATAATGTTCACAATGACCGCTTATTCATCGGTTCCAATGTTTTTAAGTTTCGTTTTCTATTATTTCCCAGGAATGGATAGATAGGAGGCCAGCGTCTGGGTCTGGGGCTCTGTCTGCAGAAGAAGATCCAATTGATACACTCAACAAGGTATTTGTGAAATTTTTTCAAGATGAACTAAAGAAAATAGCAGACCTGAAAGCCCCTGCAGTTGCGGTATCAATGGCGTATCTTCACCCATAAATCGGCAGCAAGCAAAATCGAACAGCAGTTGTTATAATGCAAGGCAAATTAAACCATAAATTAGAAAGTCAAACACAAATTCCAGCAAACGCTAACATTAGAGAGGACGAAGGACAAATGGGATTCGTTTCCTTGGTTCTCGACTACATAAATTTGGAAAATGATGTCGCCGACAATGAACGAGTAAGAATTGCAGACGAGAAATTTCAGAATTACAACCTGGATGTTAGTTTTGATTTAAACACGGCAAAACAATCAGCAGCAACATACTTGGACAGATTAGTTATCAAAATGGATTGTCCGTTTTCTCGTGCGAGTCGAAAAAAAGCTCAAAAACTGTTTTGTCGCGCGTGACGTGGTTTCTAGTAACACTAAATATACCAAAAACAGTATAAGCAGTGACAACAATATCATCAGTGACAACAAAAATATAGATTTAAATTCTATATATACGAATTAATTAACACTCTATGTGACTACATTTGTAACCATTTCTTCTTACACACGTAGAATTTTAATTATTTCAGTAGTTTGGAAAAGAAATAACATTTGTTCCCATGCAAAAAATTACTTTTTATAAGTGGCAAAAAGAATGCGTAACGTGACCTGAGATGGAGCGTTTTCAATAAGAGGACTTTTCTGATAGTGAGATAGGAATTTATATTGAAAAGAGCGGGGCGGAACGATCTCGCTAAAAGTGAACTTTGTACCGATCTGAATACATCAGACATGGGCACCCTAATACAAAAACGTCAACTTTCCAAATGAATGAATTAAAAGGGCAAAAGGGTACTCACCACATGACAATGTTTTTGGCTAGTAGAAGACAAAAGCTTATGATATAGTTTTTTTTTAGTGAGTCAAGCTGCAAATAAAAACTTTCACAACTTCCTTTGTAGTTCGAATGCCCACATGTAATCCTTGTGGAATAAAAAAAATACGTTGCATAATTTAAGCATAGCGTTTGTAGCAAGTATAGATTTTGGAAATTAGTTGAAACGAAACACCAAATATGTCGTTTGTGTCTAAGTAGAGCGCATTGGGCTATATTAGTAACTTGGGGAAAATAAACTATTGGGTACTCTTGCATTCCTTCACTTGAAGTCGCCTAGTTTGCTAGCCCCCAGGTAGTGCCTCCCATTGAATTAAGTGGAGCCAAAAACATTGGCTATTCTTTGCTTGTGGATTGCACGTCTTGTCTAACAGGATTAAAAGAAAACAATCTAAGTTTATTCATTTTTACCCTTAAAGCTTTAGCTTTGCTTTAAAAAATCCAAAACTTACAACTTAGAGTTCTTACTTATTCTAAATTTCTTTCTTAAAACTTACTCCTACCTCAGCTCCCAATTAAATTTAAAAAATGATGTATGATACAGTTAAGATTAGCCGACCATACTCGTTTTATCGCAGCAGGACCCGAGAATAAAAATAAATGTATTGTATTCAATTGTGTACAGGTTTCTTTATTTAAAAAGAATTATTCCTAGATTTCGTCGAATCTTAAAGATACTGCAGGTTTTAAAACATTTGGAGCAAAAAAAAACTGACGAATGAGTTCACTTTTTTCATTATTTGATTTTTTTTAAATTAAAAAAATGGCTTTGTTGGAAACATTTTAAAACCTCCAGAGATATCAAAATATTGAACATTCAAAATAAATATTTTAACTTTGTTTTTTTAATTTTGTTCGCTTTAAACGTTATAATTTGTTTGTAAACGCGATTAGTTTAAATAAAAAATAATGTTTAAATTTTAGAGGGTACTTCATAGCAAAATAAAATTAACTTGTTCTACGACGGGTATTTTTGCCTTAAAACAATGCAAAGATAATATAAAAAACTTTGTGCTATATTAAAATTCGCCAAACTGAGGAACGCTACACATTTGAATCATAATGAAATATATAATGTAAAAACTCAAGTCGTAATTGTAACTTACACCTTGATAAGTCTTAGAATAAATCTTACCAAAGAACTATTGCACCTTTATGGTTAGGATTTGTGGCACTGGCACATTTTTTTTGAAAATCGCCCGTAAAATATATGCAACTTTTTGCTTTGCTTGCAATCTACGGGTTAGGTCCTAACTACAATAGTAATTATGGCAGTAGAAATTCTTTCTCTAAGTTTTTGTCCTAGTGATTATTGAGGTTAATAGTAATTTATTCGAAGGAACTTCTCAAAGTACGAATAAGATCAAAATTGAAAATATTAATTTTTGTCCTAAACACTCTTAAATTTTGAGGTTAATGCAAACCACCAGGGGGTTTTGACCTTTTGCCCCCAGGGGGTCATTTCCTGATAGGTCATCGGGACCATCATAACTTATCATTTTATGCAAAACTAGTGTGTAACCTCGAAAGGTCATTTTGAGATCAAGAGGTCATTTTGGGGGGCATTGGGCGGTCACAGGCGAAAGTGTACTATGCAAATGCTGTTTCCCTTTCACAAGAGGAACAACTTTTGTAGGATTCATTATTCATTGTGTCATAGAATGATATTCCTTGACCATGACATTTGACCCCCTAGTCGAACAAAAATAAAATTTAGCAGGGTCGGATATTAAGGAACATATATCCGAAAACTGTTTTGAGGAGTTCCCGAGATATAAATAATACTCGGACGGACGCCCGGACAAAACGAAAATATAACGCAGCTTTCGCTACTCATCCGCTACTTAATAATATGCTTATTTGACCATTTAGGAGATTTCAGTACCCTTTTCCAGGGCGAACACATTGCATAATAGATCAATGTCTTCAGAATCAAAATTAATGTTAAATAACTTAATAACACATTACAATCAAGCTGTAATGCTACTAAAAATTAAAATTTTAGCACTGTCTAACAAGATTGGCAACACAAATCTGAAACAAGCTGCAATATTTTCTATTTCTAACACATCTGTCATATTTTCGCTCCATTACTGACACATTACCCTGTGAAGTTCCCCACATTTTGGGTACATTTATGCCGCAATTTTTCTCTACTTTTGACACGTGCATCTAAAAAAAATCTATTTTTTGGCATTGCCGTCTGCAACTTTTTTTCTTTTTCTGACGCATTCTTGTGCAATTTTCTTTAATTTGATGATAAATTTAATTTGCATAAAAATGGATTTTCAAATTTAATAAATTTAGATTAGGTAAATTAGTCTTTACTTCTTTGTCAAACCTAAAATAGGAGAGTGTCTAAAACAATAGCTGGATTGTCAGTGATGTTTATACATATTAGAACCAAAACACTCCCAAGGTAGAAATTATACGTTTACTTTAAAATTCTTAGCTATTGAAAACAAATTATCACAATTTCACGTTAAATTCTAACTGCAGTTTTTGCTGTTACACAAATGCAGCATTCCAACAGTTTAATCAATATCCACAGTATTCATACGTGCGCTAAGATTTCTTAAAGTGAATAATGAGTAGTGTATTCAAATAGAGCTCAAACATTAGAAAGACCTAGTATTATTGTTAAAATTGTTGCCGCTAGGGTTAATTTATTATTTTATTAATTATTGTACAAGAAATCTCTTGAGTGTCATCGTACGGTTTTGGCCGTATAAAATGCAAGATCCACTGCAACCAGGAGTGGCAAAAGTAATTTTAAAAATTCTCAAAAGATCCTATGTATTTCTGCAGTTGTGTTGGATTTGCTGTCCTGCTTCTTTCTCTTGGTGCTTTTGGAGGTACAAAAAATGGTGTAAGCCCAAATTAAGAAAACGTAATTTTCTTTGTTGAACAAGTAATTCACAAATTTCATCTGAGACTCCGTTTGTATTGAATGAACTCCGATTTGAACCACAATTATTTGGGAAGGACATTCAAGTCGTACCTGGAATATTACAACTGAGAAAAAAACGAAAATTAAATGGTTCTATTTTGTTCTAGTTTGAACATTGCCGGTGATAAATTAAGCAACCTAATACATCTTGTCTAAATTTGAGTTGATAAAGCTAACTTGAATATGCATGGGAATATTTCAAGGTTATTAATATTCAATATTATAATTTTTATAGGAATGGATTGAGAAAGGTGATCCAAGAATTGCCATCCTCAGTAAACTATTCTCAGAGTGCTACAAGAAGGAGTTGATGAAGATAATTGAAAATTCGAATTTAGTTCTATCAATCCAAGGAAATACCGAGGTCGCTTCAATGGTGTACCTCGCGGCGGTTGGCAATGATAAAGAAGAACGGACAGCAGTTGTAATTATTGAATGTATCTCTCAGGTGGAAATATCACTGCGAACTAGCAAGGCGGAAAATCTTGCATCTAGTAGTAATAGTAAAAAGTACAAAAAACACAAACACAAATTTCTTCTTTATATTCCTCGACTACTTGAACCTGGATCCTAACGTTCCGGAAAATGAACAGCTAAGGGTTGCACCTGATAAATTGCAGAATTACTTTGCATTTTCTGATTTAAGAGCAGCGAAAAAAAGTGCAGAGAGTTGCATTGATAAAGTAAACGTAAAAATGGATTGTCCACTTGGCCGTGCAACTAGAAAACTATTAGACAAGGTGCTTAGTCGCATAAGAAGGAGCAGGAGCGACCCTCCTGTTGAAAGCATAGAAATTACTTAAAATAAAATCAGTATTTTCTATAACAATAGTATCACAGTCTGAGGTTTACACTGATTTGAGCATGGATGATGATATGTATTTGTAAAAAAAAATAGTTTTACATCTGATTTAAAAAAATTCCTCTTAAATTGTGTGCCTATTGCCCTTGCAAGGCATTGTCACGAAAATTATGCTGTTTTATAAATTGAAATTAAATTTATGTTAAAAGTACTATTCAGCATTACTTTGACTATTGTCCTTGTCTTAATGTTGCAGGGACAATGTTAGTTTTTATTAATTTTTCACACTTAAGTTGCCAAATCAGCGTGTTTTGATGCAAGTTGGCCATTAGGAAAATCCACAGGGTTCAATCTTTTTTAAAAACGATGAACTGACAGTTGATTTGAAAATTAGTACCAACTTAGAATCTGCTTAAGGTTTACGTTTCAAAAACTTTTGAAGATGGGAAATTATTTCATTTGTTTTGCACTGGCCAGTTTTCATTACTAAAAGTAATTATCTAGAATAAATCAACATTCTACGATGAAATTGTTTACACTCAAGTTTGTTAATACTGTGTTTAACCCTCGGCCAATCAGTATCATAGTTACAATTTTACATATGTAAGTGCTCATACTTCCTTCTTTTAGGTTTGAACCTAGAAGCTGGAATTTTTTTTCAACTTTAAATAATGCTATTTTTGAAATACAACATTACTAGAATTTAACATACACTCCTCAAACCTGAATTAGGTTTTTTTTTTGTATTCCGATGCTCCATTTACATCCGATTTTAATTAAATTGGCTTCTGATGAGTTTTCAATATTGTAAGCTTCAAAAAATTATATTTTGAAACTTAAAACAAAATATTTTGCAACAGTATTAAGAGTAAAAGCAATCTAGTGTGTGTAGTCCACATGTGCACAATGCCTCGAAACTGATTGGGGTCTGACAAACGTGGCAAATAATTGTTTTTCCAGAAATTCAAGAAATAATCTTTAAACAAAAAATAATCTCCCACTTAATTAAGAAATTAGTGTTTTATAATTGCGTTTTAATTCTTTTTTTTAAATGTGTTGCACGTGTGGTACCACTTTTTGGTCACAAGAGTTGGGTTCTCCCTTGCGGATATTATTTACATACTACCGATTACTTATAAAATGCACAATAAAATATGCCAATGTAACCTACATATGCAACTAAAAATTGATTAACTCAGAAATTGGTTAACTACCATCAATTTTAATATTTTTCACTAAAATATAGTTCACTGTACAAATGTTGTTTAATAAATATTTGGGTTGATAATCGGCGTTTAACCAAGATGTTGATGAAAACAACCGTGATGTACGTTGCTATGGTGTTGATGAGGATTTTGATGATGAAAATGACCGTAGTCCACAACCAATTATACGGTGGTGGTGATGATGGCCTCAATGAAATAGTTAACGTTTTTCCCGTACGTGGTGAGTTGTGTACTCCTGTAAGGATTTGGTAACAGAATTGATGACAACGCTTTCTGCAGTCGTTTCAAAAAAAATTATCTGACAAAAAAATCAGCTCAATATATTACAAAGTTAACAGAAATTAAACTTAGTTTAAACATTATGAAATATAATGCAGAAGGGTAACATATCATAAATAGCGCGACGGCATAAGTACTGTTACTGAAATAATGTCTTTAGTTGCCTTTGAGATATTTCAGAAATGATTCATAAATTATTACATAATAATTTTCATCAAATTCAATTGTAGCCACGTCATTTTTATTTATCTATGTCTAAAGACTTTGCAAGTAGTGCAAAGCATAAAGCACAATAAGAGTTACACATATGTTTGCTCGAGAGGCTAATTGAAGACATTTTATCTTAAAAATCTACTCAATTGTTTAAACAGGTATCACATTAATTAAGAAGCTTATTAGCTAAGGTAAGCTTCGTGTACTAGATAGTGGCTTAGCGTTCCGATTCAGATGAATAATAACCGGAATGTACTCTATAAGATTTACAACAATGAAATTATTTATATTCACAGTGGTACTTAGATTAATGGTCTGGAGGTGGCTTGATTTTTGATTTAGCATACTTAGTAATTGCAAGCAAACACACAGAAATTATTTCATTATTTTAGTTTTTGTCTAAGGAATTAACATAAAGTATCGATCAAATATACGGAACAACCCTAAGAAACGCCTTCCACTAAAATGGAAACAGAAGCATAACCCATAGGGCTGACAATGTAGCCCATTTATGTTACAGTATGCCACCCCCGATCTCGTTACAATAATAGTATCATAGATTTAGAAACCAAATTAGAAGAGTCTATTATGAGAACTGAAGAAACAAGTACCGGCGTACAATAGCTTAACAAATAGCAAAACTAAATCTTAATTTATTAGAAATCACTTCGAGACAAATATTTCATTAGGGTTCAACTAGCGTATTATTTATTTCTGGTAATGCGCCAACATACCTTTTATACATATAATGAAATTAAACTTTTTGTAATTTTTGCATGTCCTTCATTTATTTATAAATTCATTAAGAGAATACTTTGTCTCAGAAATATTACATCTATATTACAGACTAAGCTGTAAGCTCTGCCATTTTTTCATAGTCAATCAAACGTGGTCCCGTAAGGATATTTAAATTATAATAATTAAGTTTCCATGTTCAACATACAGATGCCAGTTCAGCGTAAATAATGCAATAAGGGAGCATTAGTTGTCCAGTGGTTAAGCCTCATGCTCCTCCACTGGACGACATGGGATCGAGGGTGGTTGGGAGTATTCCACAAAAAATGTCATGGTAACGGCCA
>VYYI01002713.1:0-14091 GCA_021029175.1 Bilobella aurantiaca | reverse complement strand
TTTGAATTATATTTTTTTCATAATTTTTCCCTCAAATTTAGCTTGGAGTCAAGTCAGAGAACATTGGCATTATTGCGCCATATCGCGGTCAAGTGAACCTTATTCGCTCAATGATCGATGGAACTGCAGCGAGAGACATCGAGGTGAACACGGTGGATCAGTACCAAGGACGAGACAAGGACATAATCATTTGCAGCTTTACCAAAACAAAAGTTTTGAATCCGAATTTGGAAAATTGGACTGATTTGGATGAGAGAAAAGTAAGCAAAAAATTATTTTTAAAATTGGTTGTTTGTTTTTTTTTTTCAAAAAGCAAAAAAAATTTTTTTAGGGAGGCATTTTGGAGGATTTGCGCCGCCTCAACGTGGCCTTAACAAGGGCTAAGCTCAAACTTATTATGGTTGGACATCAAAAGGCCCTGAGCAAATTTGAGCCCTTGAAGCGACTCTTCAGTATCCTTAGGCCTTCCCAAGTGTACGAGATTGATGAGCACATTTGAAAAACTAGCATTTACTCAATGAGTAGTTAAGCGTTTACTACACTTTACTTTGAAGGAAATAATCTTAATTTTATACTTACGTCTTTAAACTTATCAATTTACGCAAAGAACACACGCAAAGAGTGCCTTAATTTCAAGGAGACAATAAACAGTTGTTTTAAAATTATAAAATGATTTAGTTAAGATTATTTAATTTAAAAAGATGTTTGTTTAAAAATCGTCGATTCATTATACTCTTTCTGGATTCTCTACTTCTTCATCGCTGAAATAAGCATCCTGACGCATCACGCGTTTTCTTTTTGCAAGATGATGTGCATTTTCTTCTGAAGTGTAGTTTCCGGATGCAACTGTTTCTTGATAGTTTGCAATTTCCACTTGTTTTTGCTACAATGAAGCGTTTTAATAACAGTATTTTAGAGAATACTTTCAGTTAATTACTAATTGATACTGCCTACCTGCTGCTTGATGGCAGTACTCAGGGACTCGTCATCGGAGGAAGTGGACTCGGAGTCCTGTTCTCCGCCATTTTGTCTTGGACGATGCTGGCCATCCATCGATTTTCGTTTTGCCTTCTTCGGCTTCCTTGGGAGGGTCCCTTGGACCAAGGCTGTTTTTGGGACATGCGTAGCTAAGGTGTCCAAGGTCACCACATTCGTAGCACCGTGACTTGTCCGGGTACTCTCTCCTTCGAATGAATTCTTTGGTCCTTCCGTTGTCCACTGCAATGCTGCACTTTATAGTTCGACCAAATAACTAAATAATCACTTTTAATCAGCATTGCAATTAGTTAATTGTCCTTAATTATGGTTAAATTTTACCTCAGTTCCATCAAATTCGCTAACGCACTTCAGCGCATCCTCTGGATTTTGGAAGAGAATGAAAGAGACTCCTTTGGATACTTTTCTGAAGTGATCCTTCACAACGGTGGCCCTTTGAATACAACAATTTTAGCTTTTCTTAATTAAAGCTTAATTAATTAATGTCAATTAACTAATTGTTCGACTTATTGTGGTTTTACTTACTTGATTACCCTTCCGACCTTTTCAAAAATTCTAACGAGATCATTATTTGTGAGGGAAAAGGGAAAATTGGCTACGTAGACGGTACTCTTACTTGGAGCAAGGCCGCCACTCATACCTAGTATTATGTGAATGTACTGACTTAATTGCAATTAACTAATTAATTGATTAACTAAATAACTAATTAGTGATTGATTGTGATTAGAGTGTTTACATGTTTCCTCTCGAACAGAGATAGTGAACCGTCAAAACAAACTTTATGAATTTCGCGGTTTTAAAACAGCTGAATTTTCTTCATGGTGTCGTTCTCTGCTTATGCAGACGATTTTTTTAATCAGCGCTGAAATATTTTAAGGTACCTAATTGCGTAACTAATTAAGTTAATTGCGCTAATTGTGACATTTAATTAACGGCCTGTATAATATGGTTTAAAAATTCCAACAGATTCCTCTATATCCTTCTAAAGGTCAAGGGTCAAAGATTAATTCCCGTACTCTCTCCGCATATAAACTCAATTTCGTAAGTAGTCTTGTTTCGTAGTCGAAGAATTGAAGATACAAATAGAACCTTGTTTTAAAAACATTTTTTAATAATCCATGTTCTAAAATTATTTTTTTAATACAACTTTTTTAAATAATTTTTAACAAACCTCGTTAATTTTTTAGAACCAAGCTATTTAATTGATTTTCAACGAATGAACTTTGACCTTACAATGATGGCAACCAGTGTTCAGCTGACGAAGGCTTCTTTGCGGTCAGAACTGAAGCAGCGCCTGCGCTCCATGTCATTGGACGAGAGGCGCAGCCAATCACAGACGATTTCCAACTTGGTAAGTCGAGAAATGTTTAATTTTATATTATAATAATTTCAAATATTGTTTTAACTAATTTTGACATAAAAAAATGTCACTTTGAAAGTTAATTTTACCTTAATTACAGGTAATAAACAGTCCAGAGTATAGACGTAGTCGTCGCATTAGCATTTACCTGAACATGGCTCAAGAGGTTGCGACAAACGACATTTTGACAGACATCTTCAAAAGTGGTCGTCAGTGTTTTGTACCAAGGTAGGTACCAATAATTTTATAATTATTTAAAATTAATTGATAATTATTTAAATACTTGATTAGTTAAATATGTAAATCCAGGTACATAGGAAGTAAGATGGACATGCTGCGCCTGCGCTCTTGGGAAGACTACGAATCCTTGCCATGTACAAAATGGAACATCAAGCAGCCTAGCGAAAGTGACAATTCACGGGAAGAAGCTCTGAATTCAGGTAAACTTAACCTAAACTTAATTAGGAGCATAATTAACTTGAAAAATTAAATAAGCAAACTTAATTTTTACTAATTAAAATTCACCTGGAATCGACGTTAAAGTTACCGTGCGTTTCTTTAGGTGGTTTGGACCTAATTATTTTACCTGGGCTGGGATTCAGTTTCAATGCTGCAACAGGGCGTTGGGCGAGACTGGGACGGGGAAAAGGTAAAATTATTTAATTAGCAACCTCAATTAGTCTAATTTATTTAGTTAATTGTAATTGCATTTACTTTTCAGGCTACTACGACATATATCTAGAACAGTTTAACAAACTCAATTTAAAGCCACCATTAACCGTTGGGTTAGCTTTCAAAGAGCAAATTTTGGATTCGCTCCCTGTGCACGACCACGACGAAGAACTGACGCAAGTTTTTCATGCATAATGCTGGCAGCATTTTATTGAACACGAACAATGTTGGCAGCATTTACTGAACACAAAGTCTTCAATAATTTTTTACAATAATCCAATATTACACACATATTAAATAACTTCCAGTTTTCCATAATTTTTTGTTAATCATTTTGAACGGTGATGCTGGAGAAAGCATGACACATTCCATCACCAACACAACACTTATGCGCATGACCTCTTGAGAAGTTTTTACAAGAGGTCAATGACCTTCGGTTTATTTCCACAGATACTGGAAATAATTTTTTATAGGTTAGGTTTAGGTTTTTTTTAGGTTCTTCAACGCCTGAGCTTATGTATACAAAGAGGAAACGCGGCCTGTATCCTGGAGACTGATGCCTTCTGGAAATTCGTTAAATGAAATTTTTTATTTAGCTTAAATCGTATCTGTAAATGTCGGGAGATTCGGAGCCGGGTCGTCCATTAGCGATGGCCGCGGGTTGAATCGCGACATCTATTTAGGTTACTATAGTGCTCATAGTACGCTAAGTCCAGCTTTGTTTGAATAAATAATTTTGCTTTACAAAAAAAAAAAAAAATTGCACCACCTCGACATAATTGTATTCCACCACTGTATAGAAGGATGGTATTTGTTAGCGTTTTCCTGCATACTCAATTAACTAAATTAACTAAATTAACACTTACAAGATCAAGATTGGAACCACAATAACCGACAGAGCCACGACCACGATGCCCATAACGATTTGGATGTCGGAAAATATATTGAGACTGCTCCAACCCCCACAATTAATCTCGAGAGAACACGAAAAATTCATAATAAAGATAATTGAGTCAGGGAGCGTCCGTGCTTTAACTAACGTCAGAAGTTAGAATGAAAAAATTTGATAGAAACTTGAAGCCCGTGAAATCTATTTATTTTGTATAAAAGCATTCCATCGGAATCTGGTTGCCATGGTATAAAACAATAAATAATATGTCATAATTTTATTACGTCTTGAAATACTATTCGAAAAATATGTCTTAAAATGTTCAATTTAAGGTTTAAATTTAATGACATTTAATTATATTTCTTAAAAGTTCATTATATTTGTCAAGTGTTGAGCGGTAATATGAGTGCCGATGTGCTTGCCAAGAGATAAAGTCTGGTTTGTTTATGTTGGCAGCATTTATTGAACACAAGTAATACTGGCAGCATTTAATTGAACACGAACAATGCTGGCAGCATTTACTGAACACAAAGCCTTTAACAATTTACAAGAATCCAACATTAGACACATTAAATACATACTTCCAGTTTTCAATCATTTTTTGTTCAGCATTCAGGAGAAAGCATGAGAGAAAGTTCGTATTTCAGTAGTCAATATGTGAGTTATGAACTATAATTTCCCTGGATATTTGGACTAATTGTGATTAATAATTAATTACAGAGTAGTTAAACATGATTTAGAGTGACATTTGAGTCCAGTTAGCAAAAAAGCTACAGCTTTTCAGACATCCTCATCTTCGTAAGGTTCATTTGACTTCATGCGCTGAATTGCAATTACAGCGTTTACACCCTTCATCCACCGTCTTCTTGCAACGTAGCTCTTCAATTTCTTTGTGTCAATCTGAATCTGCTGACTCGTCCGCATCCAGCGATGACTCAAGCACTCCCGTGCCGTACCACGCCTTCTGTCAAAATCAAGAACAGTTAAATTTAATTGCAATTAGCAAATTGGACAATTAATTGTAGCTGCTTTGTGAGTATGAGCTTCCTTGACCCTGTTTTGCGATGACTGCATTTGTAGAAACTAGTTTTGAATAATTGTATCCTACTCATTTAATTTCCATTTTTCAATATTATTTTGTATGGTATCATTTATTTTCATTGTATTTTTTTTTTGAAATTTTATTTACACCAGTATATTTTTTATTTTCTTGTTATTTAGTGATGGAGTTAAAAAAATTGAGTTAGCACGTCCAAGCAGGGTTAATTGTTCAAATACAAATATAAAAATTCTCAGAAAATGTGTTATTTAGAATTCTCGTCGATATACCGTGCCTTTCAAAAATACAGGTGCATAAAGAGGAATACCTTTTTTGATCGGTTTAAAGCTTTAATTCGATCAGCGTACTACAAAATCTTAGGGTATTAGCCTAGAGGGCATATGTAAATTCTTTGAGTTTGACCTCTCTGACAGTCAAGGTCAGAAAAAGTGAAATAAAGCAGAATCGCTGAAACGCTGAAAGTGACTGATCTGCGTCAACATAATTTATTTTCCTTAAGATATGAACCAAGTGCCTTTTCCATACCGTGATCATTTTTTTTGTGATGCTTACCATGCTAAAATTGTTCTAAATTTCTTTTTAAAAAATTATCACTTCTAAAGCGATTTCTAGAAAATCGCTACTGCTTCCATTTTTACCACAAAATATCGCGTCCCTACGTCTAAAACCCTACTTTTCACAAAAATCTGCTCTTGTATAGAAAAATTTGAGACTTCGTTGTTTTGCCTAATTTACACAATTAATTAATTACGACGACCAATTACACAATCACAACTTATTATTAAAAGGTTTGAGAATTGGGGAAAGCAGGGTTCGCTGACGGGCTCCCCACCCAAAACTACTGGGCATTCACCTCCCCCCAGGAACATTTGCGGAGGGCGGGGCTGCATTTGTGATGATGGTGGGCCTTCATAATTTGTAGTTCTTCGTGGAGCTGATACGAAAAGCGTCGAATTTGATTGACAATGTTGAGGCCGCACTTAAGTGGGGGCGGTGTAGGAAGGTCGTGGTGGAGTCGGTGGGGCACGACATGAAGGGTGTGGCTCCCGGAGGGGTTGTATCGATTCGAAGGGGCGGGGGTCCTTTTCCCCAAATGCCCCACATCTGTCGTGTTGTCGTAGAGGTGCGCATGCGTGATGATTCCGCGCGGTCGGTCAAACAAGTACGGGTTGTCGGTCCAACGTGACACAAACGTTTTGAGATGGTCCTTCGTCAAGTCAAGGCTCCCCCTCTTCTGACTGTACCTCGAACTCGAGGTGTACTGGCCCAATGGGGAGGGAGTGGAGGAGGGGCTTAGCCCGGAGGAGGCGGGACTTAGGCCCAGGGAGGAGGAGCTCCTGGACCGTGTGTCACAGTCATCGACATCTACGCAAAGGTGACCGTTCGAAGAGCCGCCGCTGTCCCTATCACGGTTCGGACTGCCAGCCTTGCCCAACCCTGGACTTGCTGACCGTGACCTTGATGACCTCATGTGAAGGTCCGATTCGCAACTGCTGCTCAAGAGGTCACGGTCCGTCTCGGAATCGGCTTCGTCTGTATCCGGGCTTGCTTCAACGGCGGCCCACGGTGCGGTCGATTCGTCACGGTGCATAAGTGGCGCTCGTGAAAGGGCAAGCCAATGATGCTTTAGACATTGAGTTGCAGTGAGTCTCGCGCTAAAACAACAAATTCAAACAAACGAGAAACGTTAGAACAAAGCGTTGACATTCACGTGTGTAAAGAGGATAGAATTAAGAGAAGATAAATGGATAGTAAGTAGATAGTTAAGTAGATAGTAGATAGTTGAATTAAGTGGGATTAACTCAAGTAGAGTTAATTTATGAACTTTTAAACATAGAAGGTGAGACAAATGCCAAAAAAGTATTAATTTTGGCTCGCGCAAACGTTGTTAAATTTAGTTGACTTGTCAATTAAACAGCTTTTGAGCCCATAATTTATGCCAAAAAATGTTTGTGGATGACATGATGACATATTGGAGGCCTTGAATAACGTTTGTAAATGATAGTAGTCTACGGGAAAGTTGTAAATTGACTTGGCTGGAAGCCCGCTTTCTTGTGCAAGCGCAAGAGGCAAATTCAGGTTTTCATTGGCCACTTAATTACTCAAGAGCTTCTTCTTAAGATTAAGTGGTTTGCAGATGCAAAAGAAAGAAGAAAAAAGTCCACGTTGAGGAATTAGTGGAGCTATTTCGAAAACCGTGATCTTACTCAACTGCCAAGCCTCAAAAATCCTTCAAATTTTGAATCTTTGCCAGAAGGACCACAAAGATCATTAAATTGAAAACAACTGTGTAAATAGTGGAATTACAATTATGCAAGTTAGGACGATTTTTTTTCTTCAAAGGATATGAGCGTGGGAGGTAGAGTGAAAATAGTTTAAATTTATAACTGCTCGAAAGATTTTAGTAATATGAGGAGTTTTTTTTTAAGTATCGTCATCAAATTTTTAGAAAAACAGATGAGGAAGTTTTCGTTTATTTTTTTTTTTAGAAAAAGCTTGTAAGAAGCATTTTAAAACAGCCGTGCAGTTTGCAATTGAACTTTGAGATGTAGGAATATTTCTTGTCTAAGAATTTTGCAGGATTCAAAAATTAATAATGGTCGAAAGATTTTTTTTCAAAATTGTATTGTATTTGGTTGTGCATAATTTAAAAAAAAATTAACTAGTTCAAAAGATTCCGATGTAACAGCTGAAAATAAATATTTTAGAAATTCAATTTATCTAAAAATTAAAAAAGATTGTTGTAAAACGATCTGTACGTGTTGTTGTTTCGTTTACGATTTTATTTTCAATTTTACTACGGTTGATTCAATTGGACTAAACTCCTCAATTCGTTAGCTCCAGCGGCGCATTTTCTAAAATCTAACGTCTGACTGCAAAGAAGAAAATATATTTACGCCAAATATATTTTGGCGCATCTCCTCCGTCTCGTTTTTTTTTCTTTTGCATTTGCATCCAGGATTTTAAGAGATTTTTAAAAATCCACTTCCACTATCAGGAACATTTGTTTTAAAAAAACACAATTGAAAAAAAACCATTGCAGAGAGTAGCCAAATTAAAAATAGTTGTTTGTTCAAATAGCTCTTTTGTCCTAAGCCAAAAGAACAAAGTTCAAGTAAAGCATCTCCGCATTCCAAAAAATCATGCCACTAATTGGCAAACCCCTCTCTTGAACCTTTTTTTTGCGGCGCATTTTCTAAAAGAAAATTCCCTCACAAAGGTGATCTTGAAAGATCAGTAGACCTTAAGTTGAGCTCCACCAAGATTTTCAAAAATAGAAAACTTAATTTTAAAAGCCACTTTTCAATGCCCTTTTTCTGAATGTCAAAATGACACTTTGTGGGACCCGCCCCACTCGACATGACTAATGACTCCGCTATGAATGTCGCGATGAATATCCGCTATGAGTTCTGGGTGGCTCAGTCTCTTACCTCTTGTCTTTTGTAAGTAATTTGGAAATGAAGTCTTTGGCATCTTCTGAAATGTCGTCAAAGGCCTCGTCGTCAAAGTCGTACTTGGCAATGGTGACATTGGCCATGGTCTCGACGTCAGTTTCACCCATGAAGGGCGACAGCCCGGACAGAAGGACGTAGGTGATGACACCGATGGACCAGAGGTCAGTGGAGTAGTCAATCTCCTCAAAGTTTACCACTTCCGGGGCAACAAACTCTGGAGTTCTGCGTCAAATTTGATGGGAAATGTACAGAGCGTTTCAAAAGTGTACAGAACGCTTCAAAAGTAAGGGTAAAACCGGAAGTGAAAGCAGAAGAGAAAGTTCACTTTTATATCTTCTCTTCTTCTCTCAACTTTCACTTTCGTTTTTCTTGCCTTTTTTTGTTAACTCTGTTTTAAACTTACCCAAATAAGACCTGCAATAAATCCAGAAGGAGGAATTAGTAATTATATGTAATTAGTAATTAGAGTGGAAATTAGTAATTACGAGTCCATTTATGAACATGGGGTCAATTACCCGAAGGTTAATTGTAATTGCAGTTCCCTCACCTGTAATTTCTTGGTCGGGTCGTAGAAGCGGGCCAATCCAAAATCGATGATTTTAATTCGATTTCCATTTTTGGAGAGGCACATCACATTTTCGGGTTTCATGTCCAGGTGAATGATGCTTTTGGAATGTATGTACTCGACGGCTTCACAGATTTGACGCACGAAAACGACGCAGGCGCGTTCCGTCAATATAAATTCGTCCTGAATTACGCGATCAAAGAGTTCACCGCCCCCAACCCTAACACAGGCAACACAAAGCACTTAATTAAAGAAAAGTACCGAGAGATTCACAAGCAATCTTCTTTTCGATCTCATATTAATGATGTCCTGCGCAAATTTGGAAGGAATAATTTTCGAATCGAATTTGTATTTTTGCAGTTTTTTTTTATCATGTTATATGTAACTTGCCGCGCAAAAACGAAACTCATTTAAATTATTTCACGGAGTTGATTCTCATTGTACATAAATTGCATCTAGACCTAGGAAATATTACACTCACCAGTTCAAAAAGCTGTACTCGACGTTTTAATGTTACTAAATGCGCATGATTCTGCGAAGCAGTACTAACTTTTACAAGTATTTCTTTCATTCTTCAAATAGTTTTGAAATGCTCTGTATTTTGTTTTGTTGTGCACGTATTGTTTTATGTGAATTGTATGTAGCGAGATGGCATAATGTTTACATTTTGAACATTTTGTGACAAAATAGGTTTCGGCAATTGAAAAAACAAAAATGTACAACAGTGCAACTCCAATATGTGGGTCTTGCGCACTCGAAAAATATATGCCGGTTTCTACAAAGTATTTTTTTTTACGTAATTATGTTTTTTTAACGCAAATACGTAAATATTGACAAATTTGGAAATATTGACTTTAAAAGGAGCACTTAAGCTGAAAACGGTAATTCCTACTTTCAGTGACAGCACAAGATCAACATTCTTTAAAAGTGTTTTTAGGTGGTGGAAATTTTAGGACACATATTTTAAAACTTCTATTTTAGAACTGATTTTTGAAACTGTTTTTGCGACTTATCTTTTTTTTTAAATTTTTAAACTTACATTTCTAGAAACAGGCATGTTTCTGATCGCTGAATATCTTCAATAGCATCAAAGAGCTGGATCAAGCGCGGATGCTGGAGTCTGCGCATGATCTCGATTTCCCGTTCAACGTTGCGCTTCTCCTCCTTACGCTTCGTCGTGACCACTTTAGCTGCCAAGGTGAGGCCCGTCACGGCGTCGCGACATCGGTACACCCTGCCGAATTTACCTCTAAAAATAGCGTCACCAAAAAAAAAAAACGTTTTGAGGAATTCTGTCAAGAAACAAAGAAGGCTCTGTACACGGATTGGTGGTTTGCTGACCTTCCAATTTCATCTAGGAACTCGTAAGCGTCTCGAATTGAAGCATCCCGCCTAATTGTCACATCACGATACGGAAATGCGGGCTCAATCTCTGTAATTGGAGTTAAAACAAACAGGATAATTGAACGAGAGCCACGCCCACTCCCTGTCTAAATATAGTTAAGGGCTTCTCAAAACGCTTTTTGAAAATGGTACTTGAAAGGGGACACGAAACAAAGCACAGAGCTGTGTTCATTGTTTCGTAGAGTCATGCGCAGTCGTGCGGCCCGGAAATTCCCCAGGGGCACTCAAGCGCGAACAAGGAGGCACTTCAAAATGCCAAAGTACTTGGACTGATTTTTAAGCCACAGAAACATAAGGCCTATTAATCTGAGGGCGTGACGGCGCAAGTTTGTCATTTAACTGTATTGACAGTGATTGGACACAAAATTTCAATGCCAATTATGACCAGCTCAATATTTTCTTGAATAACTTCTGTTGTTCGAAAAAAAAAAACTGTCCAATAATAGCCCCTTTCATGCCATTTTTTTTTGTTTTAAAATTTTCAAAATTTTCAAAATAGTACCCTTACGTAAATATGACAAGTACTTACCATCCACAGGGTCTGATTCGTCAACGATGATCATTTTGGCCTATGAGGTAGATTTCAAATTCAACGTTTCTAGAAATATAATAAGATACAATTCAAATTATGATAATGACATATTATAATTATAATATATTATTATATATTATGTGAGATACTAATAAAGTGAGGATAATAAAGAAAGTTATGGAAAAGGACGCAATAGATGTACAATGACGCAAAATGATAATGATATTATGTAAAATGACAAAAATGTTAAGGGAGAAAGTAGCCAGCAAGAATTAGGCTCGTTTTATTTTCACAAAAACATGGATTTCATAGTAAAAATGATGCAGAATTTGAATTTGACCTCAGATTCTTGGAATTCGCAATCGTTTGACCTACAGAGGTCAACAAATGTCAAGTTAAAATGTCCAGCGCGTACGCCACTTAAGAAAAAAATTCATAGAACACACCTGGAAAACCAACCTCAAGTGAAATGAGTCCGCGGATTTTCCCGTATTTTTTCTCAGTGGCGTAAACATTTTACATTTGGTAAGGTCAAACAATTGCGAATTTTTGGATCTGAGGTCAACTTCAGAATATGCATTATTCTTACAATACGCCCAAATATTCGGGAAAATTAAACGGGCCTATTTACTGTCTACTTTCGCCTTTAACATTAGCATTAAAATTCCTTTAATAAAATGATGCAAAACTGACAAAATGTTGTAAATTGATGTTAAGAAGTTGTAAAATAGTGTAAATTTTTCGCCTGTTCTTTTCTAGCGCTGGAATACCAAGTTTTTGGCTTGTGAAAGTGCCTGACCCTCGGAGGTCAATGGGTTAAGGTCTCTGACCCATTACGGGCCAGGGAACAAGTGGGCCACTCTGCCAAAGTGGTGACAGATCACGCTGACTTGTTTTCATTTCTAAAGACTGACTGACACTTGATCCTAAATTGGCCAAGAAAACTGTTCCAGATTCTTTTATCTGCCTATTTTATGTTGTTGTCTTCTTAAACTTAATTCTTGTGTCAAGGTGAGACCCTGAAGATGATACTCCACATGAATACAACATGACACATGAACATTCGAAACATGAATTCGTACTACATTTGTAACATGAAATATAAATTACATTTAATGTAACATTAAATCCAATGTACAAGCTACATAAGTCTAGAAGAAAAATCCAAATTCCAAGACTTCTACAATGCAAGATCATTTTCACAAGTCTAATAACGATCTTGTCGTTAAAAGCACATTAAACTTTAATTCACAACAATAATAAATTGTGGAGGTTACGCAATTTACAGGACCCTTCATCCGTAGGGGAACATTAAAAAAAAGGCAACTTTACTTCACAGAGGCATGTTTTTTTTATAATAGCGTTTTTAAATTGCAAAAAGCGATTCGAGCGTCAAGGTCAGCAATTTTCAATTCTCATTAACCACTAATGAGCTTTGAGGGTTGAATTGATTAAAACTGATAATAATACAAAAAAGCCAAACAAGCCCGTGCTGGGACAAGAGAATTCTAATTGCAATTAAAAACAATTTAGCTAAATTTAATTTATATGCGTCTTCCTGCACTAGGACAGGCTTGGCTCGTATAATTACAGTAACTTATTTTAATGACAAAAAAGTGCTGATGTCGCTCATTTCTTGTCATTATGTCACACACTCACGATAAGAACCTTCAGTTTTTATTATATAAGAATTTTCAATCTTAATTAATTTAAGAATGTTTTGAATTTCTACAGACAAATACTGAGACATGTAAAAAATTTGCCTTTTTACGTATTTGTGCAAATTTACCCTGTAAACTAGCCGAAGCAAAGGAAAAAGCTGAAAAATTTGCATAAACTTCACTTGTAAGTTTAGTGTACCATTTACTGCTATTGAAAATTTTGAGCTATGAAAATCATCAATTTCAATTGAGCCCAGTCTTGAAAGAAAGTCATTAAAAATTTTGGGGGAAATGGAAATTAGTTTTAAAACTTGTTTAGTTTTGTTCTAAATTACGGTTTTCGATAACAGATCCTTTAGAAGATGTAAAGGGCCCTAATCGCCTTAAGGGCCCTTCACAACCGCCCTTCTCCGCCTCCTAATGGCCCAAGTGATGAAGTCATGAGAAAGTTTACCAATAAATTAGGCCCAGCAATTAGCCTCATCCTCCCTTAAAACTACAAATTCGGAAGTTGGAAGTCAAGTCACGAAGTCCCTTCAAACGAATTTCAAATCCAGCTTACCTTGACCCTTGAAGGCCCAAAAAAAAAGCCTGATCAGTTGGAATCTATAATAATTTATTGCAGTTTGCAAAGCGATGGCGCACAACTCAAACTAGCCTCTGAACGTCACCTCTAGCCGTCAATCGGGGGAGGTCGTGTTTAGAATATTAGCAGCAGGAAATTAATCCTGCTTGAATCAGCCTTCCTTTGAATTGGGAATTAATCTAATTCAGAGTTGTGCGCAGGTAAAAAAAAGTGAATCAATGCCCTACTTGCCCCTGCATCCTACCCTCTGACTCACTGCAAAAACAAAAGGAGTTACACTTTTGATACGAGTATTTTAGTATGATAGCATAAGTGACCCTTACGCCTAGGGGTACTTAACGCTAATGAGCCCTTAAGGCTCCTCTAAAACCTTTTGAGTAGCACCTAGGATCTAAAACGGAACTTGTGTACTCTCTGCCAAGTGGAGCTTGACACTTTTTTTTAGCATATGTATGAATTTGTACAGTTAATTCAACAGAGGCCCACCCTGATTTATTACTTCAATTTAGAGCTCTGTGACGTCGTGCGACAGGAGGACAGTGCTACTTTTGAGTGTTATGCATAAATCGCTTTTTGATTTGGTAAGACGCTTTTTTTTTAAATTTCCGTTCACATTGTTTTAAAATTTTTTGAACAAAGGCGGCGGAACGGCGCTTAGGGAGGCGTGGCCGTTTTGTGTGACAAATTCCGTTACTCCTCAGCGCAATTAATTTCCGCAATTATTTAAGCCAATCAGAAGTGCTTGACAGAGCAGTGACATGACGTCAAAGGCCTCCAAATTTTAAATCTTAAGATTTTAAAACATGTTTTAAAACAAAAAGCACAGCATACTAATTAAGCGTGATTAATTGAGCCGTAAAGGCAAAAACCGGAAAGCCATTAATCTTGAGATTTGTTCCTAAAATCTTTTC
>VYYI01002712.1:0-14091 GCA_021029175.1 Bilobella aurantiaca | reverse complement strand
GAAATCGAGATTCACGCATTGTAATTTTTACTGTCCCTACTCCCACATGTCATTCACAGTTCAGAACCTCGAGGATTGGGGCACTGAGATCTCCCGTGTTCAACCGATCTCAGGTTCCCTGTACCACCTCTGCACGGAAGAGGAGCTGAACCTTTGCGATTGGGCCACGCCCGCCGACGCTAAGTACCAATGGAATCACCTGTTTCGGATCAGAGTCACACTCAAGCTCCACGGTCCCGTAACTACCCCGCACCTCGCCTCTGCTGGTGGCCTGGGAGTACGGGCGCTAAATATGAATGACATGGTTCTCAAAGTGAATCGTGTAATCCGGCAAATGATCTCCAAGTGTGTCATCATAGATTTTGCAGTGAAACTCGGCCACCTGTTTGTGCATAGAAATCAGAGGAAATGTAAAATTGAATCACTAAGAATTGTCAAGCTGCACAACTTACGAGTGAAATGTCCGACCACATTATTTTACCCACGACAATGCAACGTACTGGAAGTGGAATGAACCTTAACTGGCTTCACCGTGGCTTTCCCTGTCCCATGTTGGAGCGAGTGTTTAAAAATGCAGTGTTTAATTATAGCTTTTGTCCCTCAAAGTACTTTCGAGGCTCCGGGCAAGTTTCTCGCCCCCTCTTCTTTCAACTACAGCTATAGTACAGCCTAGGGACAAATGCTTAATACGTTACAAATATGAGGAATGCGGACGGTGTGGCGTTGCGTGTTCATAAATGATCGTTTTCCACTCTCACTGCACATGCACTCACTTCACTAATATGATCAATTTATTAGAATCCAACGGATTGGAGCAAGAACTGGCATACGTTATCAATGAGTTGTTGAATGGAAACAGTTGAATAGAAACCGCCACCAAATTATACATGAATCCAATCTTCCAGTCCTCTTTCATTATTTCTATCCTAATTATTTCAAAAGACAATTCAAGTCAGTCTCAGTTTTTCAAAATAAGTTTTGAAATCAGTTTTTTCCCAACTCCATTCTCCAATCCTTCCGACTCCACACGTTCGATCCATCCTGCTGACACGAACTCGAAGGATTTACTGCCGCATAAATTCATTACGCTCAGTTTAATTCTCAGGACGGCCTTTACAATCGAACAACGTATAAGAATTAACAATCAATCATGACAAATGAAAAGAATAACCATCATAATTCTTACTTCTTTAAGATTAACACAATCTTCTCCTCAAGGGCTTTGAGATCCAACTTTCTTGCTTTTTTGTAAGCGTCCCAAAGGGCTACGATGCTCAGGGCCATTGTTATCAGCTCAGGTAAGTAAGCCTCCATGGTGGAACTAAATTCATCATTGAGGTAGCATCTTGAAAATTCCAAGAGCCGAATTGAAGCCACAGCCTTGGTGCACACCCTACCAACTGGTCCACCCTCCTACAGGAGCTTTAAGTAGGAGTGAACGGTGGGCGAATGGAATTTCAGTATTTCGTAGCGACGCGTCTCGCCCTACTTCATAAAAGATCTGAATGCCGCTTCAAACACTTGACTGCTATCTGTTCGTAGGGAACCAAGGGTTTACACACATTGATTCAATAATAACAGGGTGTCCCAAAATTTCATGTCACCATTTCCATTGTCAAACCGAGTTGGCTCATCTTTGACATCAATGCAACGATTTTGGTGCCAATCCAAAGTCTCAGTGTGACTAGTCTCTGTGTTTTTTCTTCGTGGAATAAGAACAACATGGTGAGAGAATAGTTTAGAAATCACAGTGAAATTAAAAAGGTTTTTGCGATTGGTTTAACATGGGGTACATGACAACTTCAAATCCCAGCGCAAAGCTTACACAAACGAGTTTTTGGGACATTCCTACGTACCTGCTAATACTTTGAGATGGCAGGGAAAATCCACGCCCCCAGCCAAAATAATTACTAGGTATTGAAAAGCCATGGGTTCTCGGAAAGTAGCTGTACAATTCAAGTCGGTTGCTTCCTTCGCCTCCTGCCGTCAAACAAGCGTTGGAGGGGGCAGCGACGGCTGGTGTTTCTTGGAAAGCATAGCTTAGCTTCAATTCCAGCGCGAAATTCTTCACCCCTTGCATCAAAACCACAGCGTCAATACTTGGTTTCGAAGATCAGTTGCAGCGCAACCCAGTCTCTTCTTTGGACAATGTACCCAACAAGGAAACAAAATCAGGTGTCTGAGGCGCACAGCCCCGATACCCTACACAGCTCAGAGTCGCAGAGCGCGTCCATAAAGATTATCTCTGGCAAAGCTGTGGTGCGGAAACTCAGGTTTGACCCAGCTAGAGAGTCACAAAAGTATGGAGGCCAAACTATGTAAAGGGGCATGTGTGGTAACTGAGCAATCCAATGTTTAATCCCATTAGAAAATCGATTGAAAAATGCCACCGATATCCGTATCAAGTCATTACAAACCGGTAGCTGAATCAGCTTCCGTACATTCCTCCGATACTTACAGCCTTCTGAAAGGCTTCCGAGACTAGGGTTGCCAGATAAAAATTTTGCCTATCCGGGACAATTTCCAACTTATCATCCAAATATCCGGGACAGGGGCGGATACACGGGGGGGGTCTGAGGAGGGCTATAGCCTACCCCCTTAGGTTCCAAGAAGTCCCACAATTAGTCCCCAAAACTTCATATTTTTCCAAAATTCTCAGTTTTCTTTTCGGCTTTGCCAACAAGCGCTGGCAAAGCAGTTTGCTATACGATTGCCTTCCGTCAGTTCTTCGACTCTGGATAGTAGTATTTTCTCCAAGTGAAACCTCGAGAGGGGGTCTTTTCGTCTTACAAACAGGAGGACTCATTATACATTTCACTAACTCTTGAGTCTGAAACTTTCTGCTTGGTTATTTTGAAAAAAAATGTCTGAACAACAAATTAACTTGTAAAATTCATTCTTCAACTCCAATTTGAAACTTCTGAAGGGTCACAATGTTTGTGGACAATAGTGACAAAGGGGGTGCCAACTGAAAATTCTCATCTTAAATCCCATAAGCATTTTCAAGTTTTGAATTTGGAGTAAATTCTTCATGACACCAAAATCTGCACCACAATTTTTGCCTCAGAACCCCCGTGAAGTTTTCAGAAGGTGTGAACTGTGAAACAGTACGTACGTACGACAACTGAAGTATGACTTTTTCAAAATTGAAAACGACTGATTTACTGATGGGGTTTAAAAGAGGATTTTTCAGTTCTGATGCATTGATAATCTTTGCGCTCTTTCAAGTGTCGGCGCAGTAGGCCATTGATATCTGAAAAATAACCCTCGTTGAAAGCAAAAATTTTTTCAAGTCTTCGATGATCTGGCCATCCCTGTGTGGCGTTGGAGTGGAGTGCGCGCGACCCGTAGAAATTTAATATTATTTGCAGCAACAAACTCAAAGTGTGCTTACAATAATTAACTAGAGCTTACTGATATCAATACCTGAAGTAAAGCTAAAGGTAAGTTTGGGAAAACTCAAATAAATCTGAAATCCAACTAATATGAATCTAGACGCGAGCCAGCGCGCTTATTTTTGGAAGCTAAAATTATGCAGAATTGGACGAATTTGTGAATAAAGTGATGATTATTATCGCAAGCTTTTTCCATATGAAATAAGAACAGTCCTGATCCAAGCAAGACTCAGGATTCTAAAACAGGCACGTGGGGCTCAAATCAGGACTTTTGGCATCCCTATTTTCATTTTAAGGTTCAACCTTTCGATCAAATGAGAGGAGCTTTTTTATAAATTTTGTATTTTCATAGTACAGAATTTATTATGTTTTATGATCAACAAATAACCCACTGAAAATAATTTTTAATACGTTTCTACCCTGAGAACACTGAACCATGTGGAAAATTACTTAGCAGCGCACGAGGTCGTACGGAAAAGTATAGGAAAAAGTTTTCATTTGACATACATATGGCCTTGAATTCTCAATTCTTAAAAATCAAAATCATACAAGAGTCCAATTCGAAAGAATTGGACTTTCTCATTCTCAGGCAAAATTTCAACTCTAAATTACTAGGGCACATTCTCATTCTGAATTCCTAATCGCTTTCTCATTCTCATTCTCAAATCTAAAGTTGCGTAAGAGTAACAAATTCTTAAGAATTAGAATATGGTGAATTCCAAATCTCATTCTCATTCTCAACTGTAAACGCACATTCTTACACATTCTCACGCCAATTCCTAATTCTCATTTTGATTCTCACGACTCTAGCTGCACCATTACTCATAACAAAATAATGATAATCTTGTTTTCAATCCTGACCAAGGAGCTGAATGGCTCAAACCGTTGCACTACGTTGGCGGCGAAATTCAATCATTCGCAATTGAATCAGAGAGCAGCAATGGAGCAAAAGAGCTGGCGAGAAATGTCAGGGTCCTCCCGAATGAGTTTTTCAAAGTGATTCGATGTGCGAAGGTCATCCCTTTTCCTAGAATACATTTTCCATCAAAATTAATTAAAATAATCCGTATATTCAAAATATGACAATGCTACATGGCAATAGTGGACGCAGACTACTACACTCTAGGAATGCAATCTACAAGGCAATTTGCTTGCTGTCCACTTACGCCTTCAGGATTCTCACAGCGTAGGATTCGATCTCGGAGTTGCCAACTTCATTGGCGAATAAATAGGCAGCGAGAGCTTCGGAAAAGGACACGCTCTCCGGCGGGAATGAGACGAGAACGAGTTGACAGATCAAACTCAGTTCCCTCCTCTCCACCGCGTAAGTTCGGATGACCTTGAGGAAGCGGATACAAAACTCGACGGATGTGCAGACGCAGGCGACTGGGTAGCCGTGGAGGCACTTTATGAGGGCGTCCAAAGTTTCCACCTCAACATTTTCCAAATTGATGATCCACCGACCCTCATCCCCGTTCTTCTGCTCCCTCGTTCTTCCCACCGAGCCCTCATCCAGAAGCTGGTGGAAGCGGGAACTTTGAACTGAAATAAATAACACTGGATTTAGTTGCACCCTTCGTAAATCCGCATTTGAGATCCCGGATGACTCTATTCATCTTATCAGTACCAGTCAATATCGCTCTGTTCGCCCGAATTTCCCACTCGCCCACTCTGATGGTCACATCCAACAAATCCGGCCTTGCCAGCACCTTGAGAACCATGTCGTCCATATTTATCGCCCGCACTCCTAGGTCACAAGAGGTGGTGAGGTGCGGCACAGTCGTCGGACCATGGAGCTTGAGAGTGATGCGGTAGCGGAAATAATGTTCCCAACGGTACTTCCTAGGAGCCGGAGTGCTCCAAACACTCCGCCGCAGCTCCTGTTCACTACATATATGATAGACAGAACCGGAAATCGGCTCTGGTGATAGTTCAACACCCAAGTCGTCCAGGTCCGCATCTGTAGAATTTGAAAATAACATGTTCGAACCATGGAAACAATGCTGACTGAGGTTGCCTCCAAAGCCCACATGATCTTTAGGAGAGTTTGTTGAGGAATGCGGACTTACAGCTTGTTGCCACCGGTTGGAATCGATCCCGCGGAAGTAACTGCGTCTCCAACCTCAAACTGTAAAATGATCGGAGTGGCTCATGCAGCCTTTCCTGTGTACGAAAGCGAATTTTACACATTTAAAAGACGCTGGCTATAAATTTGAGAGCAATAGTTACACACTAAAACGTGGGGGAATACCCTGGGATCTGGAAAGAACTTGAAATCCATTTTCGTAGCCATGACGCAGCGATGAACAAACTTGAGGGACCTGTCCACCAATACATCCACAATTCCTTTCCATTTCAGCATTTCAACAAGAAACTCCTGGAAAAATTCGGTTGGTAGAAATAATGAGTGTAGTATACACTTTACCACTGAATGCCGCCTTCCTCAGTCTCAAAGGGAACCGTAATGTCGGCCATCAAGCGTTGAAACGTTTCGTTAAAATTTGTGCAGTGAAACTCGGCAATCTGCAATAATTGTAGTTTTCAGAGATAATTCCACGGGGATATCGGCAAACAAAGATGATGAGAGGAAATTAAAGTGTGTAGTGCTTACAAATGAGATATCCGACCACATTGTTCCACTAAAAGACAGTTGTTACGGAGGAATTCAATAGGGTGCAACAGGGAGAGGGAGAAGCGTCGCCTAACTGAAACTCTGTGCGTCCAACCCTGTCCCGTTTACTGGTGGCGTGCTTCAAAAATAGACCAGAATTTAATTTTAGATACCCTCAAGCACTGATTCTCAATCCTCGGGCAAGCTTCTCGCTCCCTTTCTCTTTTCAATATTATTCACACACATTCATACTTTCTGACTTGCTCCATGCATTTGACTGCCATGAAGAGGGCAGGTTATAACCACGAATGGGAATTTTTAGGATTTTAAACGGATGAGATGTGATGCTAAATGCTGCAAGAGCCAGCGGGTATTACGAAATAACTGCTGTAATATGATCACATGTTCATTAGGGAGCCAGGGTAGGTCCACATACCGCTCCGGCAAAACTAAATCTGGAATAAAATCCTTATTCAAGTTAAGTCACGGAGAGAGAAATAATCGTGGCGAGAGGGATACATTTCAAGCATTTATTTCAGCAATTTTGAATAATAATCTAATTTTTGTTGCAACCCAATTTAGAACACCTTAGTGCATGCATAACGAAATCATATTAGTGGCGGAGAATGATTAACTTCTCAATCAGTCGTTTTCCTAGGCCAGTGTCAGCCGTTTCCTGCTCCACGCGATTCATCCACCCCGTGGCAACAAACTCCGTAGATTTCCTGCATAGATTTTGATTCCATTACACATTTTTGAGATCCCCCTCTCCACTCGGCTAAGTAAGCACTTGGAAGTACTTACTGCTTCAACACGACTACAATCGTGTGTTCCAGGACACTGAAGTCCAGCGCATTTGCATCCATAAAGGCCGCCCAAAGTTCTTCGATGCTCATATTGGTTGAAATGAGCTTTGGCAAGTAGTCCAGGACAGCTTGCTTCAGCCCATCATTTAAGTACTCCCGGCAGAACTTCCAGAGTTGAAGCGAATCGTTAAATACCGTACAAGCTCTCTCGAGTGTGTCACCATAGATTATTTTCAAATACAAGTGGACGACAGCTGGATCGAAGCCCGAGATGCTGTAAATTCCCGTCCCTTTTTCCTTCATGTCAACTGAAAAAGCTGCCCGAAAGACAGGACTCCTCTCTGTTGGTTTACAAAATATTTCTGTATAAACAAATTAATCAGAAATTGATGGCAATGGTGGATTGCGGAAACTAATATAGGAACTACATATACCAGATATAATAGCCAAATGGCAGAGAAACTTCTCGCCCTTCACATCCAAGGTCACGAGTGAGTGGAAATCTTGAGCATCTCGAAAAAATTCGTAGATACCCCGTTGAAAACTATTGCTTCTCTCGTCTCCCTCTTCTTCCTCCTCCACCAGAACGTCCTCTTCGTTCCCATCCAAACCTCGCCCTATATCCTCGAATTCATAGTGGAGTGAAAGGCGGAGCCCATAAACTCCCGGTCCTGCGGCTGTGACCTCAACAGCTTCATTCAGATCCCCGAGGGTCACAAAGTTTGCAATGTGTCCCATTCCTAGGCCACTAACCATCACTTCTGAAAAATGAATTTGGAAAATATCCATATTTTCATTTGGATTCCCAAATCTAATTCTTAGGATTATGCTCACTTAGGATAGGACTTACCATTGACCACTACTCTTCCGTTGGGGTTCCGAGGACTAATTAGCTCAAATTTGATCCGCCACACTTTGTCCTTCGCCGCCTCCAACCGTCCTCCATCAACGTCAGCCTGTATACACACAGAAAAACACCACAAATGGTCAAACGAGTCTCATTCCGTACGAACAGGAGGGCATCAGAATTTAGCATGAACACGTTTAAACGAATACATTCAAATTTGGACTAATCCAAAGAGCCGAGTCCCAACGGGTCGCTTCCAAGCCAGTGAGAACCACCACCCTGTACAAGTCAAAATAGAGGGATTTCATTGTGTTTTAGCGTCAACCGAGTCCAGTTTCATTATGTTGGAAGGATTATTTAAAGTTAATTTATGCTAACCACTCCATGTTGAAGAAGCTCAACCCTCCCCGGAATCGACACGACTCGTCCACCCGTCCACTATGATTAGTACAAGTGACTTCAAAATCTCCCTGGAACAGTTCAAGAAAATAAGTGCATATATTACTATTGGACAATCCGATACGACCGACTCATATCCACAGAACAGAATTCTCACAATACACACACACAAACACACAGGTAAAACCTCACGACATGGCGCCGTTGAATAAATATGTCATACTACATCGGGCCCACTCACCACAATAAACCTCACAATAATGAACAGGATTCACCTTACATGATCTACTTCAAATTCCTACAACAGAAGCTATAATTTCTTCACAACTTGTGCTTACCTCTCTGTTCATTTTTTGGCCGTCGGTGACTTTCAGATGAGCGGGCGTAAAATAATAATGATGATACCAACACGGTCGACAGGTTGGTGTGATAAACGTTGACAGTCGTTCCTCCGGTGAACACAAACAAAAGACAAAAAAAATTGATGGACTTTTGGATTTAGAAAAATTACACAGACATGGTCAGTAGTGTTGGTCAAGTGACTGTACGGGCGGTACTGAGCCACCGTGCTGTGTCTCACGGTCTTTTGCATTAAAGGTGCCTCTTGTAAATTTAATTGGAGAAAATTCAGAGGAGCCCAGTATAGTACGCCCTACCACACGGTCCCCTTCTTTTGGCCTCATACAGCGGGTCCTACAAGAGCAAGAGTATAGATAAAGTAAAGGCGAGTCCGAAATTCCGTTAACATAAGGCACATGTAGCAGCCTCTGTAGTTTCTGGCCAATGGCATTCGCCCCCCGTAAATGCAAATGCACGGGAGTTCTCCAAAAAAAGTTAGTGACAAATTCCTTGGCGTCGTCCTCGGATGGACACATGAGTAGTGTGAGGGAAGACCTCGTCGTGTGCATCCGAAGAATTACCATAAGCCTAGCTTGGACTCGGACACATGGCACTACAATGTGCAGAGCTCAGCGTTAGATTCACATTCCTCTGTCGACTTCACTATCATCATCCTGCTGTCTTTGGGCAGGCTGTCATACTGATAACGTTGGGTAGGAATGTCTGTTATTTGTTCCATTACAAAATATGAACGACACATTCGCAATCCTCGCAACGAACGATTCAAGCAGCGGACGACAGACCTTCCTCAAGGGTCCCACCGTTCCACGATCTCCAGCGTACTTTCAATTCAATTGGGCCAGCGGATCTCCATCTCCGAGCCTTATTGTCAGACAGCTCTTGGAAAATATGGGTCAAAGGAACTTGTTCCAGGCGTTCCTGGAGGCTAACCAGACCAGCAAATCTGTTCGGTATAGAAACTGCCATGCAAAGTCGAGCTCCCTATCGCCGTTTCCCGCTCAATTCAAATAATGGGTTGCACACGGTCTAATATTTCCCTACTCTTACATCCAATCCTGCCCAAGGAGCCTTTGGGCGATTTATGGCGTGCCAGTTTGTGTGTGTGTGTGGACACACTGCAAGTGCGCTGTTTATCTCAGGGCCTGGTCCCTGATAAGCTTAAGCTTGTGAAGGAATTTTGTCCATTGTTTTTGCCTGCAGAACAATCTCACAGCCGGATAGCGGAACATTTCTTGGAACACTTCTCAGCAGCAGCTGTCGTCGCTCGTCCCGATTTCCCTATCCGTAATAATACTAACCTTGAGAAGCCCCCGCTCCCCCACCATCAACTTGGCCAAGTTCAAGGCCTCAGAAGTCATATGCTGCTGCAGAGGCCCAGTGACCGAAATGACTTGGGCCACGTCGGTATGTCATCATGTAATAAACTCCCGCGCTAACCCCGTATTGCACTGCCCACCATGCGAATCACGACCACAAAATAATATAGTGCCAAATAAAACCACCAGCTCACAGTCAGATGCAGTCAAATCTCCCCACAGGTTCGCCGTACAAAGTTTTACAAATTTATTACTGGAGTTATATACGATGATGGAAAAGACTCAAAATATGGACACACGCATACAACTATATAGAAATCATACCATAATAGTTAACACTATTGAAACGAATGAGGCATTTACGGGATATCTTTTCTTGTAGTAATAATAGTACTACTCATAATAATAGCAATAATAATAATAGCAATAGTAGTTAGTAGTTATAGTACAGCAGTAGCAGTTGTAGGTTGCAAGACCGATCCGGCGGCACACGACGTTACCGTCTCTGTATAGTGTGTTCTAGTTCCAGCAGCAGCAGCAGCAGTTTGCCAAAAACCAAATCCGGCCCCCCAGAGTTCACCAACTTCCCACCGCGCCTTTCGGAACAAAGTTGACCCCGTGCCCCCAAGGTCACTGCCCCGCTCCAACTCTCAGTGAGGGCCGCACCACAGTTCAAAATCCCCCCTTGGAGTCCATATGCATCAATTGTTTTTGATAAATCCAGTATAATTCTAGCGGCTCAAAACTCCCTGCGCGGGGGCGTGCGCGGAGCGACGGGAACGGGCTTGCGTGGTCAATTGTTATACAAAACTAAAATATCTTTGTCGTCGTAGCTCAGAATAAACCCGCGCCGCCCACTGCCCTCCATCCACATATTTCCCCGCGCGCTGGCGGGTCCACCAGCGGGGCCGGACTCAGAGGTTTTTTCCGGTTTGGCCGGAACCACGCACAGTATTTTTACATACAGACTGACATACAGACAGAATTTTTTTTCACAGACACACCAAGCCTCATAGTACAGTTCGCGCGCGCGCGCGCGCGGGATCCATCCAAGCAACCTGATATTATCTACAGTGGATCTCGCTGTGGGAACAAATATGGAGTGAAAAACCATGTTCAACTCCCGTTTACAATCCTGTACAATCGACAGCGCGCGCAGTATAATGTAGTTAGGGCAGCAGTACACGATATACATAAGGACCTCACACCACAGCCTACGACACATGATATTGCCTGCACTACAACACCATAATTATAGGAATTAACATACGCATATATAGTAACTATTATGGTTATTGTTGTTGTACACATTGTTGCCTCCGGCTGCCACATAATAATAATAATTAGAATAATAATAATAATGATAGTGAATTATAATAGTAATAATAACACGTATTTTTCCCTCTTTTGCATTTCATTATCAGGTCAAATCCATTGCTACTATAATTAATATTATTAATTATTTAATACTATTCAATATATATATATGCATATAACTATATATATATATATTTATTTATATCTATGTAATCCCTGTGCTACGCGTGCGCGCGTGCGTAAATTGTTGACGTAATTTAATTCATTTTACCTCTTCCTATGTATACCTAACAGTAGTAATAATTACAATCACTTATTACATTACACTACTTAATAATAAAAAAAATAATAATAATTAATTCCAAATCTCTTAAACTTTTTCCACAGGATTTTGTTTGGACGATGCGCCGGCCATCCAACAACCTCAAAAACCACAATCTATGGCGTGGCTCACGTGTGACCAACCATATGGTGGTGGATACAGGTTTTAAGATTAGCGCAGCAGCGCTATGGCGCAGGCGCGGATGACACTCCATTAGAATCATTTCATATATCACCTGCTCATTCTGTGTAATTTGTAATCCTTATTGATTTGGGAGACGCAACCGCTCAACCTGCCCACCACAGCGCACCGCACTACCGAATAAGTTCCCGTCGTCCCCATATCTCTGACATATTTCAATGCACTTAATTTTTATTAATTAATTACATTAATTAATGTTGGTAATTATGTGGACATAATTACTAACATTATTATTATTATTATTATTTATACTATTATCATTATTATTATTAATAATTAATGATTAATGATCATCACGTTGCCCATTGAACTGGGGCGGCGTAGTGGAAACTTTTGACGGTACGTGCAGAACGGTACGTACCATGATACCTCGTCCACGGTACCTCTTATGTACACACATTAACGTTACGTTTACCATTTAGCACTAATAATGTTACTATTGTTATTCGTACTCTTAGTATTATTTGCGCCGTATATAAATCATAGTTGCTTATAGCATTGTAGTAATAATTGTAATGATGATGATTCTCAAAAGTCGGTTTTCCCGGCAGTAGTAGCAGTAGTAGTAAATTGGAGTTGTACAGTGGTGACTTGATACGTGGTGGATTTTCACTGTCGTCGCCGCGCTGGTGCGCGCCGTACTACTCGAGGAGGGAATTGTTTGAGGACTATTGTGGCAACAAGGGAACCGCACCCGGTACAGTGAGAGCAATAATTTGAGAATGTAATAATATTAATGAGAACAATAAAAATGACCATAAAATTTTCAAGAGGCATCCATTGAGTAAACGGAGAATAAAGGCGGGATTTTCAAATTTTGAAAAATTAATAATAATTGAATTATTCATTCATTAAATTAATCAACAAATAAATTTTAAATGCGCACTATACACAATACGACACAATGAGTATGTAGGAAATTTTGAAATAGTAAAAAAAATTGGAGGTGACAGTTTTAAATTTTTGAAATGTTAAAAAACATTGAAATTGACTTTGAAATTTTTAGAAATTCACACAAAAAATCTTATCAAATCAATAGAAATAATTATAAAATTACAAAACAAACCTATGGAATTGACCTCAAATTTTGACCTTTTCCCCAAGGTCACGACCCCCACCATTTCCACCTTGTACAACTCCTCCTACAACCTACTACGCTACTACGACCATATCAGTGCATGAGAACACGTACGTACGTAAAGTAGTCGTAGTAGTAGTAATCAACTGTTATAGCATGATAATTAATTTATAACCCGCGACAGAGGCGGCTCTAAACGCGCGCGCGCGGTGATAGGGATTCGGGCATCAACAACGACGACGAGGACTCCCGCTATTTTCGAGTACTAGAAAAAACTACTACACTTTTCCCATCCCTCCGTCTCATCCACAGCCTCACATATTCGTCTCTTTCATACCTGCGATAAAATAAAAACTCACTCGCCGCTACTATTATCATCATTATTCATTTACACACATACATTGATTTCACAACATTCTAACATTGTCCCGTTTGACCGAGCTCACCCTCGTGCACACACGTCATCATCATAATCATCTACATTCATTCATTCATCCGGATCCTGATCACAAAAAACTTTTTTGTCACTTTCTCCATCCATAACCCCCCGTCGCTCACTCCCTCCCGCGCCCCCACGCATCCTGTAGCGCCCACTAAACCTAACAGCAATCATTGAATATCCAATTAAAACTCCAAAAACTTAGCCCACACTTGATAGACTTACGTAATCTGGACTTCATATAATAAAGGACGCCCAATGGCGCGCTCCGAACGGAAAAACTTGTACGGCATTTCCCTCACAAGAAATTGAAAAAAAACGCTGAAAAATTACATGATTTGGTCCGAGATGATACATGATAAAAAAGTGCAGCAATTCATCCGGGAATCAAAAAAGAAAATTAACACAAAATTTACATGGAAAAGTGATACGAGCGAGGCGGCGGATTTAGGATAGTGGTTTCTCCCGACTCGTTTTCCCATCCCACGGGCTCCCCCAGCCTCCCCCACCAACTCCTGCCGTAGCTCACACAGTGGATTAGCGAAAAATAACTCTCACTATTTATATCCTAAAACCATACTACTATGTATACACTGTGTCAAACCCCCTATTATTTACAATCGTTCACAATATGCACACATATATTTACATATCATAACAGTGTCTCTTCTGAGGGCTCAGTCAGTCAGTCTTTAAAAAAAACGAAGCATGTTGAGGACACAAAGGACTGCGAGGCTATATTCCACTTAATAAGGGATTTTACCAGCAACAATAATAATTAATATTATAATTATTTATTTCCTACCATGATAAATGATTACCTATAGGGCCAGATCGGAACGAGCGGAGTACTTTTCGTTTGAAACTACGGGGGAAATACGACCACCACTTTGTCCTAATTACATCATCATTTCCTAGCCTCAAAAACCAAATATTTTTGACCATTTTTCAACAATGTTTAGGCCTGTAATTAAAAGGAACAGCGGGATTGCGGCGTTGA
>VYYI01002711.1:0-14094 GCA_021029175.1 Bilobella aurantiaca | reverse complement strand
GCTAAGTTTCGCTGGCACCTCGGGTGCAGCGTTACAATATAGAAATCAATTTTTAAACGAAAATGAGTTCTTAAATAAAAATTATTTTTTTTTTAATGAAAATCAGTTTTTCTAATGAAAATCAGTTCTGTAAAAATGAAAATCTTTTTTTTTTTAAATGATAATCATTTCGTTTTTTTACCTGTGCTGCCATTACCCGCTGCCTCTCGGCAATTAAATTACATTTAGCACAAGCACAAATCCGAAAGCGACACTGTTTTTTATGGCCCTTGAGCCAAGAAATAACGCCGTGATTTCGACAACGCGCACATTTGGGTCGTCGAGCTTTCTCCATACTCATCTAACAAATCTAGAGTTTACTTTCACTTCCGCTTTTACTAAATTGGAGCAACTCTTAATTTAGCATTTAGTAAATTTAAGTAACAGTTAATTTAATTTTTTAGTAAGGTTAAGTGAATCTTAATTCAGCTTTCATTAAATTTAAGACAAAAAATTTCCACTAATTTGAAATTATAAATTTTTGATAAATTCTTGAGGACAGTTCCAGTAGCGGGTAGTGCCTGGAGTGTGAAGTGACACTGACTCGGAGTCATCGGGGAGACGAGCCAAGAGAAACTGAAGAATAAAAGTGTGAACTAAATCCGTTGCGAGCCTTGGGAATGCTGCAAAGTAAAACTAACAGTTGGGCTTTAGTCGGCGTAACACTAAGTCAATAAAGTATCGTTGAAGAAGGGATGGCCAGTCATAGAGTACCTTTTCCCTTTGTCTAATGCCAAAAGAAAGCAGTATTCATGGAAGGAAAAGCACCAACGGCATGTCAGGTCCATGTCAACTCTCCAATCACATCAACAGTCAACAGCATTCGCCCCCTACTCGCATTACAACCCGACTTTTTCCACATTTATTTATTTTAACAATCAATGTGCTTAGGAAACGGAGTCGCTATTTGGAAAAAGTAGGGTGAAAGAAAGGAAGCTCGAGGCAATTCCGCCCAGAATCAAGTTACCGCTTCAGTCAACAATCCCTTTCAAAACCAATTTAATTAAGCTTAAAACCACCCTCAACAGCACCAAAAACCAACCGCAATGCAACCATCAAAGTCAATTTTCATTCAAGAGCTACTGCTTCATTGCTGCAAAAGTTTTTTTTAATTAGTTTTAATTATAAATAATTTTTAGAATATTTAAAATGTTGAAAAGTAACAGCTTTTCGTATTACGGAGCCGGATTTAGCCACATTGGTAAAATATTGGTCGAATTATAATGTTTTACAATAGCATTGTATAGATTGAGTAAAATAGCATTGTTTTTTTTTGAGTAGAGAAAGCTACATTATTGTTTCGAGATGTCCGTCTGTCCTGACTCGTGGTTGGAGGTTATACTCGCGGTTATTTCAAATTTCAGGATTTGATACCATGAAATTCTAAAAAAAAAAATTGTTTTTTTATGTTAACGAGTGCATTTTCCATTTTCTAAATCAAGGCCTTCATGAAATAGTTTTTAAATTGATCACTTATACAAATACTTTTTGGAAGACAAGCGATTCTAAAGCAAAAATATCTGTTTCTGTTCAAACAAAAACTGTTTAAGCGATACCCGGGCTCATAATTTTTGAAAATTGAAACGCTGTTGTTCAAATTACTTCAACCAAGGGACCTTCTGCTGCTTGAAGTGCACTCAAAATTGAAACCAAACAAACATATCCTTCACCTTTAACTTTACCTGATCTTCAAATTTTCACCGTTAATTCCAACTTACACCCACTTAAGCATGCTCCAAAGTGCATCTTAGCGAATTACTCTGAAAAAATTGCTAAAGTTTCAAAAAAATAGTTTATGTGTGGTCGACAAGGGAGATTTTGTTGGTAAAGATTTTCACCTGCGTGAATTTCGCTGACGGACGTTTAGCTCCTGTCACTTCAAAAAGCTTTCACCACCTCGTTATAAGCAGAACAAGCACTTTACTGTCTCATAAAAAAATAAAGTGTACACCACTTGAGTTCAAGAGATTTATTTTCTGTTTTGATTCGTTTCTCTTATTTTTCATAACATAATTAAAATGCATTTTCAATATTTTAATCTTCGTTTCCCAGTACGTATGTTATACCTGTTTACGTTACAATCAACGCCGTTCGCTTTGGGATGGACCAGCACCGAACCATTAAAGTAGCTTTAAACTAATTAAACTAAATTTAATTTAGTAATTTTATTACTAATAAAAATTCTGCAGATTTGGAAAGATAATTTAAATGGACAAGCTTCTAAAGTTATTAATAAATTGTTTTTACCTCTTATTTCAGATTTTTGTTTTTGATAAATATTATAATTCATAATTTCAGCATAATCAGGAATTTGACAGTTGCATTAAGCTCAACTAAAATTCCACAATTCTTCGTTTTCATAATTGTTTCTCCAATTTCTCTGTTCGTCCTTGGCAGGTTAATAGCAGCAGCAAGAGGTCAACTGTAGAAGGTTAATATCAGTTGAGGTAAATAATGATTTGATTTAGGCTAATTGACACTTCCGCTCCTCTCTCAAGGTCAACTTGAACAGTATTTACAACTTCCAAGCATTTCTCATCATGAGGTCAAAGTATCCGTCGTGATCCACCGAGGCACTTACTCCTGAGTAGTAGTCCATGAACTCTTCCTGCGTAACCTGCCGAAGTAGACGTACAATTGAAAAAAAAATTGTTGAATAATTTTCTCAAAATCCAGTTTAATTTTCTCAAAATCTGTTTAATTTTTGCAAAATTCTATTTAACTTTCTTAACATTTTGTTTGATTTTCTTAACATTCAGTTTGATTTTCTGAAAATTCTGTTTAATTTTCTGAAAATTCTGTCTGATTTTCTTAACATTTTGTTGAATTTTCTCAACATTCAGTTTAATTTTCTCAACATTCCGTCTGATTTTCTCAAAACTGTTTAATTTTCTCAAAATTTGTTTAATTTTTGCAAAATTCCTTTTAATTTTCTTAACATTTTGTCTGATTTTCTTAACATTTTGTTGAATTTTCTCAACATTCAGTTTAATTTTCTCAAAATTCCGTCTGATTTTCTCAAAATCTGTTTAATGTTTGCAGAATTCCATTTAATTTTCTTAGCATTCAGTTTGATTTTCTTAACATTCGGTTTAATTTTCTCAAAATTCTGTTTAATTTTCTCAAAAATCTGTTTAATTTTCTCAAAATTCTGTTTAATTTTCTCAAAAATCTGTTTAATTTTCTCAAAATTCTGTCAGATTTTCGTAACATTTTGTTTAATTTTCTCAACATTTAGTTGTGATTTTCTCAAAATTCTGTTTAGTTTTCTCAACATTCTGTTTGATTTTCTTAAAATTCTGTTTAATTTTCTCCAATTTCTGTTTAATTTCTTCGAAATTCTTACATTTCCATCAACGATTCCATTTTCTTCAAAATTTCGCAAAAATTTCTTCAAAATTTGTTCCTCCGATTCCTCCCCACTGAGGTACTTGGGGTTATTTTTGACGTTGTAAACGTTCTTGAGGTCGTCAACCGTAATGACCCCGTCTCCCGTCTTGTCCAATTTCTTAAAGGCGTCCATCACCAACTTCTTTCGATTGTTGCTCATTGGTGGCTAAAATTCGAGGGAAACGTTGAAAAATATTTAAAATTTCAAATTCAAACAAATATTCTCAATTGCGGCTCGTGACATTGAAATCGAAAGTTAGCTCCTCTTCTGGTTGTGCGCATCTTTTTTCAAATGATTTTTTCATTATTACTCTGAATTGTGTCACTAAATTCTGCCTAGAATTTCAGTTTTAAGTGGAGCAATTAGGCGAACTTTGTAACAATAGGAATTAGAAAATTACCCGAACTGTGATGAGGAATTCGTCAATACTAATTGATCCGTTTTTGTCTTTATCAAAAATATTGAACAGAGCCTTGAGTCCATTCGTGTCCAAGTTCATTTGAGTGTCAGTCATGCCTTCGGCAAATTCTTCAAAATTCAGCGTCCTATTTTTGTCGTCATCCATTCGCCGAAAAATTCTATACGAAAAAAACACCATGAAACAGGCTCACCATAAAGAATTTAACATCGTCCGCAATTTCAAAAAAAAAAATTTTTCAAAAAGAAAAGAAAACCGAAAATTGCAATAAAATTACCTCATTTGTACTAACAACAAGCATTTTCGGCTACTTTCACTTTTGCTTTCTCCGTTACATGAAACAAATTTATTAAAAAACTTTTCCCACTGATACTATTTACCTTTAGCTCAACAGTAAAGCATACAGAAAATACAAAAAAAAATTCAACTAAAAGTGGAGAAGTTCAAATGAAATTGTTTTTAGAAAGGCAAAGTTTAAAAGTTGCTCAAGGAGCAATAGCTCGTTTTACTTTCAAATTTTGTTTTTTTGTTTCTTTCGAATGTTTTTGTTTATTTGTTTATATTTGTTTATAAAACAACTCACCTCCCCAACCCCAAAATCCCTGTTGTTCCTCGAGCGAGGCACAGAAGCCGCAGCTTTTCGACGGGATTCCTTCGTCTTTCCAGCCTCCTGCCGCGCCTTATTCCGCATCTCTTCCTCGTTCCGTGACATTGAAGAGCGAGGTCTCTGCTGAACCTGTTGAGTACACCAAAAGCGCTGAAATTGACCGTAATCGCTGAAAATTTACACTGACTCGAAAAGGCTGAGCAGGAAAAGGGAAAGTAGAGCACTGGAGAAGGTCTGGCTGGAACTAAAGGACGCTTCTGCTCCTGCTCATAAAGTATATTGGACCTTCATAATTGTGTGTCTCTCACGAAGCGTCACCAAATGTATTCGTGTCCAGTGCCACCATAACATGTACATAACATCGTCTACCTTCACAAATTTATACTTGTAAAACCCATCCCTTCCCTTGCGCAATGGTCGTAAACGATATGCCGCTCATTTCCATCAAGGAAAAATAGTCCATTAAATCTAACCGCTGATACCACACAACCACAAAATTTGGGCTCAGCTCCTTAACCGCAATTCTTCCCTACTTTGCCCAACTTTTCAGCCTCCTTCAATCACTTGACCGCTTCCAGCCGTCGCTTATGTGAATCCAGTGTCTCAACCCCACTCGTCAAGTCCTTAATGGATTTCCATGATTAGGACAAAAATCGATTATTGGCCATTAGACGGCTTCGTCGACCGTTGGGAAACGGAATCAATTTCAAAAGAGTTGGAAAAGGAAAAAAAATGTTTACAAAAAAAATTATTCTTGATTTCAGGCATTCCACCCCTCCTTAACATTATAACCACTTAAATAATTTATTATTATTTGTCATAATATTATTTTGTCATATAAATGATTTGTCATGATTATCACCATCCAAAATTAAGTCAAATTTTGAATTTATCAGGTTACGAAAATTCGAGATTAATTTTTAAATCAGAGATTTTTTTTTAAATTGAGGTTCATTCTCCGAGAGCTCTGGCAGTACTTCCGCGGACACCAACATTGTACGCCAGCACATTATTGAAGGTGATGTAGAGCCGTTCGGCTGGAATGCCAATTTCTGTCACTTTCTTTGAAATTGCGGCTGAATGAGCAACGTTTTCGGCTTCGCTGAGCCGTCCAATTGACATCAACGTAGCCTGACCGCAAGGACCATCCTGCGTACCGTGCTGCATGAACTGTTCTGGAACAACGGTCACAACACACACCTACGCTCAAACAAAAAAAAATGAACAAAAAATGAACAAAAATGAACACAAAAGTTGAGCTGTGTTCATAAAAGAAGCCGTTTTTGCAAACATTTGGAAGGGCGTTGTGCTAACATGGTCGTTGACTAACCTCTTCTGACTTTCCAAGCGTTTCTGCAACTACTTGATTAAGCTCTTTGAGAAACGTTTTTGGAATCGCTGAACGGAGAACATTGGTTTCGAGGCGAAAGTGTGGCATTGTGTCAACTGATTTTTGGATCAATTCAGGGCAAGGAGGCAGTTGGAAAGTGAATTTAAATGGGATCACTTCAGGGGTTATATAGGACCTTTCAGCGCAAAAATCAGCGTGATAGGTCTTATCTACGAACTTCTAATCAGCAGCGCTAGGCCAAGCGCTAGCACGTGAAATCCACATCAGTCCAGAAATTTTTAAATCAATCCTTAAAGTCGGTAACTTTGTTTTGTCACATTTTGACGTAAGGTTTTTTTTTATCCAAGGTCATGGGATCACTACTACGAATATTTAAGTGGTCGATTTAGTTCACAAAAGTACTTTAGATAAAAAAACTGCATATTCGTAACATGTTTTCGAGCAAATTGCTCAGCAAATTTTTCATTCGCACATTAAGTTGTGATTTTACTACAAAAAATATTTATTTATTCTAAAATAAATTAAATAAATTAATTTTTTTTTTAAATATTTTATTTTAGTTTTCAGTAAATCACTTACTGGTTTTTCTTTTTAGAAAACCTGTAAACAAACCCCAACTTTCAAGTCATTTGTTGATTTGTTAGGATACTGCTCTTGATAATATGAAAACAAAATAATCTTTTACAAATTCTTAGTTCTTTGACAAGCCAAACAGGCCGGTTCCGTGACGAAGTACCTTTGAGTACCCTCAAGTTTTTTTTGCTTCATATAACCTTGAGTTATTCAGCTAGAAAACGCTCCAAATTCAAAATTCAGGTTTTGAATAAAGGCGCCTTTAAGGGTAGTAGGTAGCCTTAAAGGTACTTTAAAGGTAACTAACGGGCTTGTTTGGCTTTTGACGCTNAACGCTCCACATTCAAAATTCAGGTTTTGAATAAAGGCGCCTTTAAGGGTAGTAGGTAGCCTTAAAGGTACTTTAAAGGTAACTAACGGGCTTGTTTGGCTTTTGACGCTAAGTCCACTCTTACAGTAGGCTATTTTCTCTTCATAGCTTCAGAAACAAAATCAATTATAACGAATTTAAAAAAAAATACATTTTATTCATGTAATTTTTTCAATTAGTTTCATTTAATGTAAGATCATCATATGTAAAAAAAAAATAATTTAAATTATTCAATAACTTTCTTTTTTGCTAGGCTTTCAGAGTGAAAGTAATTTTCCAGCCAATGCAGTAGTCCTGGAATCGATTTGCCAAATATCTAACCCACATTAGAGAGAGCTCTCGAGTTTATATTTCTAGAAATATGGCATGTCACATAGGACTTTAAATTCCAACATGCAATTTCCGTCTGCTGAATTATAATTAGCGGGAGTAGGGCCTATATAGTAAGTAGGTAAAAGTGAAATGAATAATTGAGTAAAATGTATTTTATATCGCTTACTCCAATAGCTGAGGTGCGGTAGTATGCTTGCATAGCCAAGACGAACGGTACTTTTGAATTATGAATTATATGAACATAAACAAGATGTAATCCTTTCTTTTAGACATAACGCTCCTTTAAATCTACGAATGCGGAACATTGTTAAAGAACTACGTAAAATGGACCCTTGAGATGAACCACTGAGCTCTTGAGGCAAACTGAGCCTTAACAAGGGTCCCTTTCTCAAGAGAAAGCCAAACACGGTTAAAATTCCATTGAAACCACTTTCTCCTACTTCTTGCGAAAACACGGCTCCCCAAAAAGAAAGGTGATTTCATGCGGGGAAAGGCCTAAAAGCTATGCTTCGCAATGTGTGTTTGGGAAGCCGTGTGCTATTGCGTGGAATTGAAATGACCCACTTAAGACCTCTCTTATTTGGGTTAGACAGCTTAATTTAGAATAAAGCCTTAATGATGATCCAATTCCTGACTAATGATAGGCGACCTAATGACTTTTCTTTTGAAAACATGTGAGAGTACTTGCGTTACTTTTGAGACTAATTTGAAATTGCATGATAGCATTTAGTAATTCAGTTTCAAAATTTCTGTTTAAAAAAAAACGCTGAATTGAGGAATTGAAATTGAGAATGGAACTGTTGTGTTCCAAATTTTTCGTTGTTTTGTGTTCCGCTTCCTTTGAACCTAATTTTTGAACACGGAACGCAAAAGTGAAAGCTGGAAATGGAGAGGTAGTTTCAGCTGGAACTACTCTGGACAGTCCGCATTTTGTGACTATTGATTTTGTAACGTTTGTTTTGTGATGCATAAACTGGACAATGTTTTCACTGTTATCAGAAGATCAATAATCCACATTTGGATTAGAGTTATCTGCCATAATTGATTTGTCTGTATGTTTTTCTGCAGTAGTTTGATAATAATTACTTTTTAGAAAAATGGGGAGAATGGTAACCTAATTTTAGGAATGTTAAAGTCTTTAATGTGTGATCTAAGTTTTTAAAAATTGGAAATTGTAAAAATTTCGAAAAATAATGAAAACACAAAATTTTGAAATTATGAAATCATCTAAACCATTATTCTCAAAAGGTTGGGCGCTTGTATTGCAATTTAATCAGACTTGTAGTGTAAAACTTTTTGTTATTTTTTTTAAAGAAATGTTATAATTAAAACAGTTTTTCTGACCTGTTCGGCTGATGCGGATAAATAATTTGCGGCTGAGGTGAAAGCTATACTTTCTCCGACTGCGCTCACAGCATCTTCCACTTCAAATAAGATCAATGTCCATCTTTCCGATGATCATTTTCCATGTCCACAACGGAAGAAGCCGACGCTTTTCCATTGCCATCTGCCATAAGAGAACCGCATTCAAACATATGCGTTTGAAAAAGATGAAACTAGAGTGAGCAATGGTTGGGTGCAAGTAAAGACCGCACTCTACTGTAACCTGGAGAAGAGAAAGTTGAGCATTTTAAAAATAAAGCCAAGACTTGTACCTAAACGGGTCGTTTTTATGGGCATTTCTCTTTTCTTAATTTTAATTTTTTTTTTAAGAAAAATTAAAATTAAGGAATTGCTAATCAAAATCGTGAAAAATCGTTCTATAATACACACGCTAATGTGTATCAACGCTGGAAATTATTTTGGTGAAAGTACAAAAATTAGACAAAAAAATTATGACAAAAAAAAAATCAAACGGAAATTGCTGTGATTATACAATCAATTTTTTTGTGAATCCTTAACTCTGCAGGCATTTATGAGCCCTTGATTCGAGTACTTATAATTCTCCAAAAACGAATTTTGAGTCAATTCTAGGAGAAAATAGGGGGAGAGCAATCGCTGAATCACTGAATTTCTAAAGCTTAGGAAAAGGAGAAGGGAAATCAGAAAAATTGAAAAAGGATAAAGCCGTCTTTGGTGGGGATATTTGAACGGCGGGATTTATGAAAAAGAGCCTTAACAAAAAGTAGGATGGAAAGTGGTTTGGCGGTGGATCGTGTGCTGGAGAAGTGCTGGAATCAGGGCCTGGAAGAAGGTCCCATCTGGTTCGGATGAAGTGGAGGGTCCCCCGAGACTTTCTTCCAGGATTTTATGCGGTCGAAATTTATAACTCTCGGATTTTGAAACTATACAGAGCAATTGCTTTCTCCAGCTCCTTTCCCTGCCTTTCTCCCAAATAACTTTGTGGCCTCCAGTTTAACTTCCTTGTCTCTGATATTCTGACACTTAAGCCGTCCATTTCAACCAATTCCACTTTCTCCGGGGAAAGCTGACGGAGAGCTCGGGAGAAAAAAGCTACGCAAATAGGCCTATTCCTATTCAGATTTTATTACAATTTCCACTTTCAAAAAAGAGCCCACTTTTCATAGCTTCAAAACTTCCAGTCTAACTATTATGACCTCCATTAGAATATTAGGAAACATTACTTTCACTACTACTTTCTTTTTGGAGAAAGTAATATGACAAAGTTCTAAGAGAAAATTGGTATAGTAGGAAAATTACTGAGTTTTGCAGAACTTTGCGGCGGAGCATGATTCAGATTGACAGAGGGGTTATTAATAGAATTGAATTCAACTTTCTCCGATCCTTTTACAGTTGAGAGGCATTTAATGATTTAAGCTAAATTAGACTTGGATTGCTTTTCCCTTTTTGCCTTTATGCTCGTTTCGGCTTGGGATTAATGGGATTCTGACTCTTTTAAGCTCGGGATTACATTTCCCAGCATCTCGACTTGATTTCCATTTGATGATGCTCATATGGCAAATTATTCTCCCATTTCCCACAAGTCCAATCCCTCTCACACTTCCTCCAAAATTGATTCTTAATTAGAAAGACCAGGATCTATAGTCCGAAACTTGAGAGAATCGCTGAATAGCTGAACAATGAAAGCGATTTTCTAGAAAAAAAAAAAGCGCTAAATGAAGCTTCTCATAAGATGGTAGAGGAGAAAGGGAGGGAATTTTGAAAAGAATCGTTTCAACTCGTCATAATGTAATTTTTGAAATAATATTCTTAGGAGAAAAATGAGTCAATCAGTCAATTTTTTGAAGTTTTGAAATAATCCACATGAGTCATAGGTGAATACATGTGTAAAATGGTGGGATTACAAAAATTGTTGGTAAAAATGACGAAAATTCAAAAGCAAGAAGATTTTTTAAAAAAAATTTGTGAGTCTTTCTTATTTAAGAAAACATCAAAGAGAGGGAATTTTTAAGAGGAGACGTTTTAAGAGAGCTTTCTTTTCTTATGAGTTTTGAGAGAGGAGGCTTTGGAGAAAAAGAGAAAGTCTGCTTTCTCTTTTCAAAAGTAAAAGTGAGCATTCAAGTGAAAATAAATTGTGAGACAACTTTGATTCAGCAAAAGTTTTCTTATTAATTTCATCTCTTTCCTCTCTCGACTTTCTTTCCTTTGCCTCTCTCTCTCTCTACGAGAGGCGCACAACTCCGCTACTAAAAGTTTCCCTTTGAAAAGTTTTTCCTTTAAGAAAGTTTGCCCTTAAGTTCGGAGAAAGTCTTCGTGGAAGATGAGAAAGTGTCCCCAAATCCCATTTTTCTTTCTATCCAATTTATTTTCGGTTGAGTTCCAATCAAAGAGGAAAAAAGGAGAAATTACATAAAAGTCCTGGAGAGGGAAAAGGAGGATTAGGGAATGAAACTTTCTCTTTTTCAATCAACGACTCCTTCCAATTCACTATCTGAATAAAATTGCACCTCGAATCATGAAACATGGACTTGAAATCATGAAAATTGTGTCTCAAATCATGAAAAATTGTACCTCGATTCATGAAAATCGTTACCCCAAATCATGAAAAATTGTTTCTTCAAATCAAAAAAAATTGTAGCTTAAATCATAAAAATTGTGCTAAATTGTAGCTTAAATCATACAAATTGTGCCTCAAATCATGAAAATTGGGTCTGAAATCATGAAAACTTGTACCCCGAATCATGAAAATTGTGGCTTAAATCATGAAAATTGTGGTTTAAGTCATGAAAATTGTGCCTCCAAATTATGAAAATTGTAACGTAGAGTTCTGAAAATTTATGTAGAACAAGTGCATTGTCAACCTAAAAGAATTGAAATAAGCGGAGGTTGAGCAAGTCTGTCTAGAGCTCTTTTTACAGTGAATCAGACAAGCATCTGTATATTTTTTTTTCAATGCTCTCATTTGTAGCATGATTTCCAACAGAGTTGTGAAGCCTCTTTGTTGACTTTGTGGAGACTCGAATTTAACTAACCTCGTTTAAGGAGAGGGGCTTGTTATTGATTCACTTGTCAATTTGATCTGCCAAAGGTTGTTCAACTTCCCACTAAAATTTATTTACCTGAACAATGGGAGGCTTTAATTGGAACAGTGCTGCAGATGGTGAATGAGGCAAATGGCAGTTCGTGTGGAACGGGATCAGGAGAGAATTTCGACTTTTGGGAACGTTAGGCGCTGCAGCGTTTCTTGAGCGCTGTCGTATGTCGCTCCAAGCCCTTGCCTAAGCTTTCATAAGCAGGAGAACAATAGAAAGGAAGTTTCCCGACCTGAGTCGCCTTATTTTCAATCATTGGATGCGATTAAGTCGGAAGCTTAACTTTCTCCAAGTGAAAGTTCCTGAAGCAGTTCCCTCTGAACCTTTCTCTTTTTCAAATCCTTCAATCAATCTAATCGCATCAATCCTTTTGTCACCCTGCATCACAACACTCTCGGGATCAATTTCAATTCGGAAAATATCTCCTACCCTTATTTTCAATACCTTTTTGAACCCTTAAGGGTCGGGTTGATGTAAAATTTCCATGCACTTTTAGCCATAATTTGCATAGTATTACTCTACTTTGAGAGTATGTGGTTTTAAGAAGTTTCCATTACAAAGTGCAAAACTTACGTTTAATATGAATAATTTATAATAATAACTTAATTACTACTATTTTATTATTGTTATTTAACCTATTTGCAGTTCTAAATTTTGTAGAATTAAATGTGTAGAATGTAAATGCACTTCTCACCTTCCGATTGATTAATGGGATTCTAAAATTTAAAATCAAAATCGAAACGAAAAACGTGATCATTCGCTGATCTTCTTCGGGTGGCGAGATTTCAATTTTTAAAAAGTGGTAGTGAAGCTGAATATAATACTGTATTTTTAGTATGAAAAATAATTTTTCGGTTTCGAAAAAGAATGGGATGCGATTTGTTTTCGTTAATCGAAATCAGTGATCAGTATTTTACATAAATATTTGATAAACGTAATAATCCTATAAATTGGCTGAAATTATTAAAAATCCGAAAACTTTTATTCTGAAAAAAAAACAATAGAAATCTCCAGGATTCAATTTTCGATTTCAAGCTGGAGTTCTCAAGGAAGGAGGATTTTGACAGGAGCCACTTTGTGACACGAGAGTAATTGAATTGAAATAGATCTGAAATGGGGAACCAAATGGGAAATGTAAAATAAATTTTACAACTGTAAAACCGCCACGTCAAGAAGAGAATGATTGAAAAGCTAACGATCCCATGACACATTTTCAATTCCTCCGTCTCATTCCCTTTTGAATTGAATTCGAGTCAAGTTGGAGAAAGACTTTCTCCAAAATACTTTGTCACTTTTTGAACCGTCAAAATCTTTAGCCACTTTCTCTGATTCGTTCTTCAGCGAAATCTCCTCCATCAAAATCCTAATTTAAAATTACAAAAACTTTCTCTTTGAGACTTCGTAGTGCTTTCTCCGGGAATTTAAGTGGAGGAGAAAGTAATCTGAAGAGGAATTTTCGTGTTGGAATATTCTGCGGATCCATCACGGGTGACAAGAATTAAGATGCAGGAGGGGAAAGCATCCTATTTCTCTGAATTGGTCGAGATCTCTTCTAATCTGGGAGAAAGGCATGAAAAGTGAAAGGAGATATAAATTGGTTCTTTCTTTTCGGAAGACGTTGACAATTCTCAGCACGACGCTGGGGCTGGAAAAGGGCTTTTTTCGAGGAGGCGCTTCTCGTATTTTCGTGAAGGAGAAAGTGAATCGGAGTAAAAAGGAAAGGCTAATATAATTTATTAGGAAGTGTTAGTAGGAGAAAGCCCATCTTCCGAGTGTGTCATTATTCGAATCCAGCCTCCGCCAGCCAGAGGTTATTCCAACTGACATTTGTGTCGAGACACATATAATGCATTAGCCAGATTGCCATTCCACACATTTCTTGGCGTTGAGAAACCGCAGGAGAAAGTTACTTTCACTTTCACCAATCCCCTCCCAGCACAACAACCACACTTCTCGCTAAGTGAATCAAGCACCAAATTTTTCCCAATTCTCCTTAACCACGCCCATCATTACTTAATTTTGATTTTTTTTTGTTCATAATTTACTATTTTTGATATTTTTGATTTTGATTATTATTAATTTCTACTTTTTCGGCAAACTTTACCCAGTAATTCCTATCTGCTAATTCAATAAATGTATCCTGTACCTGAGAATTTCACCACTATCAATTTTCATTAGCAAATTTTTCTAATTACCTTTTTTTTTTACAAAAAAAAAAGAAGTTTAATTGAGGTGATTTATTTAATTTAATTTTAATTTAAGCTAGTATTTAGAAGATTTAGAGTGTTAGATATAGAGAAAATCAACCCGAAAAAAAATGATTTGAAACTTTATGAAAAAAAAAATTATGTAATTTCACCCATAACTCAAATTATTATTTTTTCATGGATATTAAATAAATTAATGCTAAAGTTTGTTATAGTGCGTGATTTGTTTAATGCACATATTTCAAGCATTTCTGCGTTTTCTATTACAAGGTTGATTAACGTTCATTTCTGCATCCGACAGTTTCAGAAATGAAGATGCTGAACGGCCCTTTTTCACCTGACTTGGTGTCC
>VYYI01002710.1:0-14097 GCA_021029175.1 Bilobella aurantiaca | reverse complement strand
TTGGAGTACATCAAACCTAAAGAAGATTCAGACGTTGTGAAAATAATTAGAGCAAATGGAGGCGTCATAATTGGGAAAACCAATTTAAAAGAATGGGCCGGGTAAGATGGTGATTTTATTTACTTCTGCTATTCTCAATGAAGGGAATATTAATATTGAATCTGATATTAAAATTGTTGCGTTTTGCAAGAAAGCTAACAAGGCAAATTTACTATAATGCAACATAAAATTCACAAACTAAACTATTCGGCTGAAGTATATTGATCGGAAATATTTACGCTGTTGCACTTTTTCAAAAACACATTTTTGCACGTATTTGTTAGATATCGGGGAAGTACAGTGCCGAATGGATGGAGTGGTCGCGGCGGACAAGCATTGAACCCATATGTACTACAAGCTGACCCAAGTCAATCTAGCACGGGCTCAGCGGTGGCAATTGCTGTCAATTTAGCCGTTGTGTCACTTGGCACTGAAACAGACTCGTCTACCATTGGCCCTTCAAATGTAGCATCACTTGTTGGGCTTAAAACCACAATTCGCAGAATATCGACCAAAGGTATCATTCCGTTGGCACATACCCAAGATGTCGTAAGTGCACTATTGTATACTGATTTGCACTAACAATGTGGACATGACTAACCAGGATATGGTCTCAAGTGGTTTTGGTTTTTTTGAAATCAAAACTGGGCCATTATGATTACATTAAAAAAAAAAATTTTTGAAAAGAGTAAGAAATCCCAATACTCAAAATTTTGAAAAACGTTTTTTTGAAAATTGCAATTTTTTGAAAAAACGCAAACACTTGAGACCATATCCTGGTAAGTGTCTCTGTCCTCGTAGGCTCGAAACTTTGCAGACAGACAAACGAAACCATAAGGCAGTTTTCACTACGTTTCATTACTTAATGTCAGTGAGTCCACATATCAATGCCTTAAAGTTAATGTAAAGTTCTTCGTGAAGTGTAAAATTCCAAAAGAAATATTGTGTTACAAAGTTGCCGCCTTTCTTCGCGTCGGTGAACCCTGGCGCAAAATTTGTGTAAATATGAAATAGAAAATTGACGCCTCCCCCCTTAGATGGCAGCGGTCACATGTATGCCTTCAAAGCCAGCACAATTATGGAAAATTTTGGAGAAACGACCAAGGCACAGAATTGTTTCACTTTTAAATTCTTTATATGAAAATTTTGTACGGATTTTTAGACGCGAGTTGGGTTTTTTTAATAAATTTCGAAATCTATGACCATTGAGTAAATGGAAATTTCGAAAAAAAAAATTATTCATTAGTGATCTGAGAACACTTTTGCAAAGTTTCGAACCAATACGACGCAAACCTAGTAAGTTACAAATTAGTGAGTTTATTACAATACTTGCTTATGTTACTTCAAAATGCTTGTACTGGATATTTGTAAAAATGCCTTAAACTGGAACTAACTCCTGTACTGAGTGGTTTTTAGGTTGGAATCATATCTCGGACAATTGGGGATGCTAAAGTTCTACTACACGCTATTACTAAAGTTGGGAATGGCAAGAACACAAAGATCAATCGTAGTCAACTCCGAAAACACTATCGTCTTGGAGTGGTTCGAGATCCGTTTTGGAATGTATCTGACAATATCATTATGAGAAGTATCCAAAGTCTGGAAAATGTTTTGAAAAAACTAAATTCAAAGAGAAATGTACAAGTTATTGACCCAGTTCATGGAGATATTGAAAAATTTCATTCCGTTCGTGGAGACTACGGTTAGAAATGCTACAGTATTGAATACTTTCTGAATTGTAATAATTTTAATATTTCTTGATGCTGTTTCAGAGGTCATTTTGTATAACCATGAACTTAAACACTATATAAATAAATACCTTCGAAGAGATGTCCATCATGAAGAAAAATTATTGGGAAGATCAATTAGGAGTCTACGTGACATCATTGCATTTAATAATAGAAACCCGCCAATTGAAGGCTACAATCAAGACGGCCTAGTTGCCTCGGAAGCAACAGATGGCCTTGGAAATGTCACTTATCAAAATGCACGCGCTCACAATTTAAAATTTGCCGCCGAATACTTAGATGATATTTTAGATACAAATAAACTAGATGTCATGGTAACCCCTTGCTTCTCTGAGACAACGATACTATTCATCAGTTATGGAGCCATTGCAGGATATCCTTACATAACAGTAAGAAATTAAAAAGAAGTTTCAGTTAACTGGAACTTTTTTAATCTGTTCCCTGAGATGTGTGAATAATTTATAATGTCATTAATTATTTATCAATTTATAATATTTTTTGAATTTTGAAAATTTTGTATTTAAATAATACTTTGTATGTAGGAATGTAAACGTTTCGTTTTAAAACATTTCAATAAATGTTTAAACTGTTTCGGTTTATTTTGTTTAACAATTCACAAAAACGACTGTAAATAGTTTCGTTTAAGCACAAAAACAAAACGAAACAAATTAAGATGAAACGTTGGTCATTTTGAAACCGTTTCATTTTGTTTTCGTTTAGTCGAAAAAAAAAACGCTTACATCCCTACTTCTTCAATTATTGCAGGTTCCTATAGGAATAAATGTTGATGGAATACCATTTGGAATTTGCTTTCTTGGAAGACCGAACTCAGAGGAAATACTACTTGAAATTGGTAGAATCACAGAAAGAGTCAGCCGTGGTCGCACAATACCAACATTTAAATTCAAAGCATAGACAATTGTACAGTCTTTATTGTAATTAAATTTCAAACATTATAAGTTATTTTGTAAGTAGGCGTATCTTGACGGCACTTAAAATTTTGGTAATTGAATTACAAATTTAAAAGATTTTGGAATTTGTGGTCAAAGTGAAAGTAAAAGAAAAGCTTCATTAGAATTAGATCATCTCAAATCAATTTCATTAATTTTATTTTGAATTTGAACAGTGAGAACACATAATTTTTTTTATTTGACTGTCAGTGCGTGAGTGTACGTAATTGCAAAATTAAAGTAGGGGAATATAGGGGAAGATTGTAGGCAATATTATTTAAGAAAGAAAAAAATCTTTAGAAACTATTTGTAAAACGTAGCGATTTAGTAATCCTTGTACTTGTTACTTTATATGATTTAGTAACCAGCAACGCCTATATAAATATTGTAATAGATTTTTCTAACTTTTTGTATAATCAGCTTTCAAAATATGCAGAAATCCTTCACCGATGAAGAATAATGTTGAATTTACTAGTGTAATGGCAAACAGGAGAAAAATTGCCAACAGTAAATTACTGTCAATTCCCAAAGGCTTCGGCATCCCTTCATAATATTTTACTATTTGCTCAATTTGCCAAATTTTTGAAGGATTGGACCAGTATTTGTAGGACACAAAATAGAGATGAGATGAAAATAATGCTTGAAAACGCTTCTGTACTATTCGAAGCTGATCCCAATCAACGAAAGCAAATGCGATGTACGAAGGTTTTGAACTAAGTGTATCTTTTCCATAGTACAACTTTTGACCATTATGACGCTCTACAAGTTTTAAGTACATTTTCGACAGTGTTATAGCAGTTCCGACGAATACTGAATGATTACATTTGAGCAAGTCGTTCTCCAGTGTAACATTAGTTCCGTTCAGCACTGTAGGAAAATATGGTGTGAAGCTGTTGTATAGTTTCTTAATTCTTACTACTTTCTCATCCATAGATGTATTAAGTCGTATAGGAAGGTAGTCTGCTTTTACTTCCGAGAAGTACTCAAAATCAAAGAATTGCTTCAAGAAGTGTGGCACCTTGTACCAAAATGGGCTAGGATCTAAATTTAAAATAAGACATTTTTTAAAATTAAATTCTTGCTAAAACTAAAACTAAAACTTTAATTTATTTATCTTACTTTGTTTTTTAAAGCGCTTCTCCTCGGCCGCATCAATCGGCAACAAGATTGAAAAATTTAAAGCAATGGCAGTATCAAGCGTTTTCAATTTTTTTAATTGGTCTTGGCATCGTTAATGTGGCGGTAAGCTTTCCTTTGTACGAATTCGACAAAACAATGCTCATCAATATTAGAGGTCCGCAAGTGTATCGGAAAATGCTCCAATTCGTTAGCTTACTTGACAGTGAAAGCCCTTGTTCTAGAATTATAGAAAATCCTATAAAATGTGGATTGTCCGTAACGTTTTTGTAAGAAAACATGAAATACAGAAAATAGGACATGAATAGTAGGCTAATGAAAACAGTGATCCAAAGAGAGTCGTCTAATGGGAAATGAAGGACTCTAAAATCCAGGAATTTGTTTCCCAAGGAACATGTAATAAAATTATAGGATCTATTCCCTAAAGGAAATACATAGCCATGTTGTAATGCTTCCTTCAGCATTATAAAACGATTGAAATCATTCACTAGGAACTGGGACTCCCAGTACACTTGCAGCCCAGTAAGGCCTTCTGATATTCTTCGAAAACGTAGCCCATCATAGCTGTTATTTACAGCAGGTGTATTGTTAAATGTTCTTAGAATATTCCAAACTAGAATTTCCACCGTATGGAGATCGTAGCTGGGCAATGATCTCAAGAAAACTTCTTTAAGTGCTCCTGCCGATTTGCCCAGTCCAAGAAGATCTATTGTACAAGAATGTCGAAAGACTAGTCCCAAAATATTGTACAATTTTGACCAGCCTAACGATTTTATTTGATTCAAGTTGCCCAGCTCTATTTCTACTTCGCTTTTGCACGGATTTGTTAGTTGCGTTGTTAGGGAAAGGTTCAGCAAATTTGAAATGGGCTGAAGCTGGATAAGGAACTTGTAAACTGGGACGTGGGGAAAGGATGATCTGTACTGTAGTAATTGACCTTCAAAATATTTGCGCTGTGATTCTTGAACTAGTAATAAACATATGACGTTGCGACTATAATTAATGGTAGTATTGTAATACCTAATTAGCCAGGAGAAGGTGTTTATTGTATCTTCCCATTCATTTCTAGTTTTGGGATTTGCCACAGCAATCACGTAGCAATTTAGGCGTTTCAAATGCCACTGTGGCTCTATACTTCGATAGTGCTGGGCATTAGTATATTGAAAAGTCGGGATTTTTCTGTTCCCATTAACTGAATCTAGCTGAGTGTCGCCCTGGGATACGCCTGAATAAGCTTGGTAAATATCAACATAGCAATTGCGAAAAGTCTCCCAATCGATAAAATCCCAAGCTTGGCTCACATCACTATTCCCTAGTAAAAGTAGTATGTAGCATATATGTTTTGCAGTGGTCGACAATGCTTGGTTTACCATATTACCAAATAGGACTTGAATTAGGTAAAGTATACTACAAATTGCAAACACTGAAGTCAGTAATGTACAATAGTGCCGAATTTGATGGTTTTGTTTATAGGTATATTTTTATTATATAAACAATAAAAAATGTTGGCAAATTTAACATTTAATATTGCTAAGGTGGTGTCCTTTTTAATTTTAACTCTTAAGTCCAGAAATAAAAATTTTATAGACTTTTTTTTAATATGACTTCAACTGTCCACACCAAATGGTTGTATGAAAAATTATTGAAAAACCGGCATGTCATACTGGTCTTCACCATAATAAACGAGTTACATAATTGTAATTACATATTTCCAGGATGTATTGCCCGCATGAATTTTTTATTTCCTTAAATTTTTGTTTGCTCGCTCATACAAATGATTGCTATTAAAATGCTGCCCACGTAGGGTCAAAAGCTCCTTAACTACGACTAATTGCAAGCTCATCTTGCCACGCATTTTGCAAAATGAATGAATTTTTGATAATAATTCTGTAAAACAATGTTCATACATACGAAACGATCGATACGCTGGATCATTTTGCATTTTTTTTAAATATACAGGGACTGCCAGCTAAAACTGAACTCCTCAAAATAAACAACATTATAAAAAAAATAATAATAAAAAAAACTGCAATTTGGTTTTATATACTTACAATTCGATGTATTTTACTGTACTTAATGTCTCGACACTTATTTAGAACTTGAACTCGAACTTGATATACAATCAATAACACTTTCTAGCAATAGTTTTTCGTGTATCAAATCTACCAAACACTCCGATTTTATCTGTATCGGCTGTAGTGATTGTAGATATTTTATAATTGCAAGGTGTTTCAATTCCATTATTAGTTCAATTTGTTTCCGTAACGTGTAGCCAAAATTAGTTTGTTAGATTGGTCCGTGATCTCTCCAACCTCAACTTGGCAGATAATTAAGATGCTGTAAAAATAGAAGCAACTGAACAAAAAAAAATAGTCCTGCGCGTCACATGCCGATCCTAACTACACCGAAGTATGACGTGACAATAATGATTGTGCCAAATACATTTCCTAGAGGAATTAAACTATCACTCACAACAGAATTGACTTGAATGTAAATTAATTGAAGGGATTTGGATAAATTCCCATAGCCTACATAACTCTACTGAATTTCTACTGAAAAACAATATGATTTCAATATTACTGTAATGTTCAGTATTTTAAATAGCTATAATGAAATCTAAACTTACATAGTTTTGGAATGTCATTGTATTTTTGGAAGTAGCTCAACAGTACATCTATAGTTTGCTATAAAATTAAGATGAAGTCAAATTTGTCACTTATTTGCGTTAGAAAGTTGTAAAAAATTAGTTCAAATTACACCAAAAAGGTGGCAAAAGTGTAAATAAACTTATTTAAAAAATAAATTACAAGTTGTATTTTTACATATTTACAAACATTTATTCAATTTATTGATTTACAATGATGACACATATAAAAGTTATCTGCTAACCGTAAGATTCTAGTTCGCCCAGGTCTAACTGCTATTTGTATGACCATTAGTAATCATTTTGTAGGTCAAGATCAATAATATTATTCCATGTTAACATTTAAAATTACACACATTTTTTATTAAGGGAATAACAAATGTATGGTATCATGCCTCTAACTTGCCATCTACCCGATTTTTTTTAATTCGAATATATTTTAAAGTTAACCACTGCTTTTGTTTTGAACAAAATTTGAAAATGGTTCCGATGAGCTTAGAAATTTTACCCCCCAAATGTCCCCTTGGCCCCAGAATGCTATTTCAAGGTCAATACTTACTTTAGTATAAAACGAGTAGTGTAAATTATTATTATAATTTGTCTCCGTTTTACCGTTTTCTTCACAGTATGACTTTGACTTATATTACAAGAGGATTTTTTTTCGTGATTCTAATTAATAAGTTGGGCTTATTTGTTAAAAATTTCAAATAGAAGTAGTCGTAGAACTGTTGCCAAATTTTTGAGAGTTTACTTTGTCCCTTAATGTTGCATTTAGAGTGGCTCCCCGAAGGCACAGGATTTCCTTAAACGACCAATAGAACTCTTTGCTAAACATTGTGTAGATGAATGGGTTGACGCAACTATTTGAGTAGCCAATCCATGCAACGATTTCGTACAATTTTTCTGTAACTACAATAGTAAATGTACCTGAAATAACAACATACTTGAAACATTTAAGCTGCCTAAACATTACCAATTCCTAACACACATACCCTCGATTCTGCCAATTGCTTCGAGAAGCATTAATGAATAGAATGGGAGCCAAGCACCGATGAATGCAATCATGACAACTCCCATTGTGATGCATCCCTTTCTTTCTTGGATAACTGCAAGTTACAAATTTAATTGAATTTACTTCAAATACCTAAACAAGAACTTAATCTTGAAATTTTGGTGATGTTTGTGTACATGCCAAAATAATCTATACGATAATAACGATGTTCTACACACATTCAAAAATAAGTGTAAGTCTCACTCTCACACTAAGCAAACAGTACAGAAATTATTTTACCATCGACGATGCACTGTGAAACTGAAGTGCATGATTGTTTGTTCGATGGGTCATTGGCCTTGCGATCACGCATTTTGCCCTTTTGCTCGGACAGAATCGACAGTATTTTGAAGTAGACGAAGAGCATGATGCACAGTGGAATGTAAAATGTTACAAGCGATGAAAAAATTTGATACCTGCGCAATGTATTTTAAAACAAAATATAATACATCAAAAAAAAGTTGTATAGTTTTTGTTAATTTACCAAACAGGAGGGGGTGCGAGGCAATCTCCGGCCGTTGCAGTGCTTGCAGATATCCAATAAGGCATGGCCATCACAGAGGATATTATCCAAACTAGTATTATAATTCCGTTAATTATCTTGCTCGAATAATGCGCCTTGTGAAAGAGTGGATGAGATATCGCGATATAGCGATCCAAGGAGATAGCTAGTAGATTGAAAATTGACGCTGAAGTGTAAACAATGTCACCTAGAGTGTAATATTACTTGAATATTAGTTAAGACATTAAATGATACAACTAAAAATAATATAATTCACCAATGTTTATTAATTTCAAATTTGCTCGATCACATATTGAATTAATATCAGTAAGAAAATCGATATTTCTTATATATAAAGGCGTAGGGTGCGTAATTTTTTTATGGATTAGATAAGATAGCTCTATCAAGTTCATCCTAAGACAGAATTACCAACAATACAATTCAAAATCGTCTTGTTTTATGTCGGTTTTTCAATTAAACGATTTATTACCGCAAACCCAAATATAGCAGAAGACATTCCACGGTTCCCAATTGGTACTTTTTAGTTCTGCTATTGTTATTTTTAAAGGTAATACAATGAAGCCGACAAGAAAGTCGGCAATGGCCAGAGACAGAATCATGTAGTTGCGTGGAACTCTAAGAATTTTTACTTTGAGAATTGACACAATTACTAATAGGTTTCCAAAGACAGTTAACACTACCAAAGTCACTTGAAATATCACTGTTGCCCAATCCAACGCAGTTTTTGAATACATACTGCTAATGTACAACCTTAAATTTTCAAAAAAGTTCAATTTTCAAATTCTGAATTTTTAAACTTTGAAATTTTTCAAAGTTCAAAGGATTGAACTGATGTGTGATGACTAGATTTTTAGTAAACTAACGAATTTTAAGTGACTTCAAAAAGTAAGTGATAGCAGTAAACATGGGTGGAGTTTTTTGCGATTGCTTTTATGCATCTAAACTTGTGACACATGTGATCTGTAAATTTCTGAGGAATATATCCACTTATCAGACCTAACGTGCACCTGTTATCGAATTACATTACTACACCTATAGTGTAACTAGGTAACTATACTATTAATACAATTAATACGAAATTTTTTAATTTCAACTTCCGGTTACACTGCCGTTTTTTGCCAAATAAATCTGTAAAAAGTCTTAATATAATTATAAAATACACCTGCAAGGTGTTGAAAATGACGACCAGAAGTTGTGTGCTGTTAAAAACTAAAGTTAGTAAGCAACTAACTTCCTTATAGGATCATTTCTGGTCTATTTTGGTTGTGGTGCTTGTAATTATAGGGTTAGTTCGATATAATCAGATATACATTGTACAAATTGTTTTGCTAGGTTAGCAATTAGGTTATTTTTAGTTTAAACACAACTTATTATCACCAATTTATTTAGTCCCGCTTACCTAAATTACTCGACGATAATACGTGCGATATATTTGCCACAGTAATTGATTTCTTATGACCTTATTTCTTTTATTTGAAAACGAGTGCGTGCGTAACAATTGTACTTCACAACTGCAATTGAGAAATTAAAACAAAGCTAATGTACTTATGACTGGATCTGGAGCTACACCTGCTTGATTGACTAAACTTTTTTGAGTGTCTACATTTGAGCGTATTGCTTTAAATATATTTCACTGAAACATTTATATGTTTTTCAGCTAAATATTTAGCTTGTTATGTATTTTTTTAACAAAAAAAAAATATTTCAAATTGTAACCGTTGTAGAACTTTTAACCAATTTTTGAGAGTATACTTTATCCCTGAGAGTTGTATTTAAAGTGGATCCCCGTAGGCACACTATCTCCTTAAACGACCAATAGAATTCCTTGCTAAACATTGTGTAGATAAAAGGGTTGACGCAGCTATTTGAGTAGCCTATCCAAACACAGATATCGTACAAGCTGGGTGTAATTTCAATTGTCCACGTACCTGAAATATTTAATAAAAAATTAGTTTTAGTCTAATACTTATTAATTTATACAACTTTTCAAACATGTTCTAAAATAGTTTTTCTAAATATACATAAATTTAAGTCGCTTGTTAAAATACTTTGGTTTTAAATACTTAAAACTTTATTAACTTCAAATCTTCATAAACCATACTTAATACGTAAAAACATTACCAAGGAGTCTGCCAATGGCTTCTAACAGAATTAATGAGTAGAAGGGGAGCCACGCAGCGATAAAAGCAACTATGACAACTCCCATGGTGATGCATCCTTTCCTTTCTTGAATTACTGCAAAGCCAAAATTCATTATTTTAACTTTAATCAATTAATTTTTTTCTATATGAGTTATTAGTTTGCATAGTTTCAATTATAAATTAGTTTAGAAAGTGTGAGATGTGTGTATACATGCTTGGATTCTGCATAATCAACATGATCAAATGTTCTATATTAGTAGAAACTCAAATTTAGTAATCTGCAATCGGCGGAAACTATACTATAAGATTTGATTAATGATATCAGTAAATGTTTTTTACTGATTGCCAATCATGCCGATTGCCGATTCTATGTCACGGTAAGCATGACATAAAATATCATGTTTATGTATTATGATAGACGATGGTTCAAAGCAACCAAGAAAAGAGGGCATAAACAAAATGTTTAGAACTTACCATCGGTGATACACTGTGCCATGGAAGTGCATGGTTGATTGTTCGGTAGATCCTTTGCTTTACGATCACGCATTTTGGCCTTTTGCTGTGCAAGAATATAAAGTATTTTGCAGTAGACGAAGAGTAGAATGCAAAGAGGGATGAAATAGGTTAATAGCGACGATAGAATTTGATACCTACAAAAGTTTTTGCAAAAATAAAAATATCGATTTGCATATATTGTGTTGACTTACGAAACAGGCGGTGCAACTATACATGACGGAGAATCTTCTGTAACTACGGAAGTAACAGACATCCAATAAGGTATTGCCATGGTAATAGCTAGTATCCAAATTAGTATTATCACTGCGATAACTGTTTTGCTCGAATAGTGCGTTTTGTGGAAGAGTGGATGAGATATTGCTATGTATCGATCGAGAGAGATCGCTATCAAGTTGAAAATTGAAGCTGAAGTGTAAACAAGGTCACCTACAATGTAAGCTACTGGTAATTAAATTAGATACTTTGCGATACAATTTTTAATCACTTAATTTACTGAAAACAATATTAAGTTGAGGTGATTGCATTTCGAAAATTTGCCATAATTCAATAATTCTCACATACAAAAGTTGAGTTAGCGTAATGCAACATGGTTTCATAACAATATTTTTGGACTTTTTACTATCAGCTTGACTATTATCTTTTTTTATTGAAATCAGAGAGAAAAAACTACTCCTTAGATTTCTTCCTTTGGTATTAAAAAGTAGTTAATCAATAATCAAGTCTAAAAATAAATTACAATTACACAAAATAATAATATTAAATTACAAAATAATATTTAACAATAAGATATATTTTGATTACCGCCAACCCAAATGTAGCAAAATACACCCCATGGCTCCCAGTCAGTATTTCTTAACTCTGCTACTGTAATTTTTAATGGTAAAACAGTGAAGCCAACAAAAAAGTCGGCAATTGCTAGAGATAGAATCATGTAGTTGCGAGAAATTCTCAGAATTTTTGCTCTAAGGATTGACACAATAACTAATAAGTTTCCAAAAACAGTTAACAGTACCAAAGTCACGTGGAAAATTAGTTTCAACCAACCTAACGCCGTTCTTGAACACATATTCAGAATGTGTAGAATATAACTCATCGATTGAACAGATGCCCTATGACTCGAGTTTTAGGTTTTCTAAAGAAATTTTTGCAATAATGATGTTGTATTATCTGAACTTTTTTCGGCATTCGGACCGATAGGGCTAAACATGGGTGGAGTTCTGGCGATTGCTTTCATGCATCTAAACGTGCAAAAATTGTCACCGTGAATTATGTGATCTGTAAATTTCTACGGAAATGTATCGACTTATCTCAGCGAGCGCGTGCAGGCTAATTTGTAACGCATTATAATTTGCATGATACATTTCAATTGTCCAAAACAGATAATTGTTTGAATATGCAAACTTTGCAAAGTTTTTCTAGTTTTACTTACTTTAAGTTTCAAGTAGGTTCCTTGCTGTTAATTGCTTCAATTAATTCTTAACGTACCCCTTATAATTGAATGATCCGAATTCACCATAATCAGTCTATAATGCGCGGCAATATATATTATTATATTATTCATATATATATATATATAATAAGAAAAAGTTAAACTTTGTCACTAATTAGTATAAAAAAAAAGTTGTAAAAATTAATTAGAACTGCGGCTAGACGATGCTGAAAGCATTTGCAATAATGATTCATCCATTATTAGCTAAATTTTTTAACAATTTTACAAGCAAGTGATGATAACAACACGGAGCATCTTATTTTGCTTTTGCTTATAGCTGGACATGCCAATTTACACTTGAATGCATTGTTGATAAGCTATTTTTACGTATACATGCGATAGTCTAGCTGAATCCTTTGTCACTGCATGTGTTTGCGGAAGTGGGCATTTTATTCCAGGAAACCTTATGGTTGAATTAAGTTTTTTTTATTAAAATGTACAAACTTGGTTCAACGATAAACAGATAAATTGTGTACATTGGTGTAAATTTAGCTAAAAATTAGTATCGTTGAAATATTCTTGCATTTTTAAGAAAAGATTTGATTTAAAGAAAATGTTTTGAAAAAATAATTTAAATAGCAACAGTGGTAGAACTGTTGTCTATTTTTCGAGAGTTCACTTTATCTCTGAGAGTTGCGTTTAAAGTCCCTCCTCGAAGGCATACTATCTCCTTAAATGACCAATAGAAATCCTTGCTAAACATTGTGTAGATGAAAGGGTTGATGCAACTATTTGAGTAACCAAACCAAACACAGATACCGTAGACATTAGGCGTCATTTGAATCGTCCACGAACCTGAAATAAACAAAGAATTTTAAAAAATTCACACTATTTGTACACATTTTAATACTGAAACTGTTAATAGCTTGAGCACTTATATATGAAAAATGTTGGTAAGCAATATAATATAAACATTACCAAGAATTCTGCCAATTGCTTCAAACAATATTAATGAATAAAAAGGAAGCCAAGCAATGATGAAGGCAGCTACGACTATCCCCATTGTAATGCATCCTTTACGTTCTTGAATTACTGTAATTTGTAAACATATTTAGTTTAAAAATTAACTGCAAAAAATTTGTCAAAATTTGGCTAACTGTGCTAATTTTTCGTTTACTTATAAACACTTAATGCAACTTTTGCAATGCGTTTACGTTCTATGCTAAACATACCATCTGCGATACACTGTGTAACTGATGTGTATTGTGCCTGAGTTTTGGGTTCCATATTTGATGGAGTTTTTGCTTTGCGATCAAGCATTTTAGCCCTTTGCTCCAAGAGAATAGATAGTATCTTGTAATAGACGAACAGTAGAATGCACAGAGGGATGAAAAATGTTGTAAGAGAAGAAACAATTTGATACCTATCAAGTGATATTAAAATAAAATAAAATCAATAGCATATTTGTATATTTTATGTTTAATTACAAAATAGGGGGAGCAATGATACATGTTGGTATGTCTTCGGTAGTTGCAGAACTAGCAGATATCCAGTAAGGTATGGCCGTAGCAATGGAGAGTATCCAAACAAGTATTATCGCTCTGTTAACTGTATTACTCGAATAATGTGCTTTGTGAAAGAGTGGATAAGATATCGCGAGATAGCGATCCAAGGAGATAGCCAGCAGGTTGAAAATTGACGCTGTAGTGTAGACAATGTCACCTACAAGGTTACAAATTGTTCATTATATGGTACAATTATTTTTTTCATGCATCCAATCGAAACTTATGTATGTTTGTAACAGGGAGCCCACTACCTATTTGTTACGATAGTGAGACTTACGCCGAGCATGCGCAAAAATGGCATATTTCGGTCACTGCTATTGGGAAACAGCGTTGCTTTCGGGGCGGATCGAGATA
>VYYI01002709.1:0-14100 GCA_021029175.1 Bilobella aurantiaca | reverse complement strand
AGGGAGACTTCCAAAAGACTTGTTGACAGAATTACCGAGTGATGTACCCTTATCTGAACATTGTTACAAAGTGGGCACTTGTTCCTGGAAGCGCGGACACCGACAAGTGTGACAGCGTGACACTTGTCGCCGCCATCCAACTTTACCTACGACTTTCGCCTTAATAAATTGACATCAGTCAGTTTATCCGTTCTCCAAAGCTTGTACTTCAGTACCATTTTACACTATTCTTGAAAACAATTTAAAGTAATTATTTACCTGTTGAAATCAATTAGCGTTATAAAAATTACGAATCAGACGCTCACACACAATTAATAAGAGTTATTACGTTTCTAACTACCATTTGTAGATAAAAAAATATCTTTATTAAATACAAAATTGTGTAAGCAAATTTTAATTCTAGAATATTTTAAATGTTAACTTGACGTGAGCGTTCAGTGTTCGTTAATTTGAAATCATTTTAACTATTCCATGCGTCAAACTGGAAAATTAGACTTTGCGGGTGCATTTACCTAAATAAATAATCTGAATAATTAGTAATTTATTTGTCACAATTCATAATAAACCAAAAAACCTGTGTAATTCTAGAAGTGTTGACAAAGGTATAAGACATCTCGAAGGGTAAGTTGGCAAAGTGGACTTTGGACTTTTGTGATGTTATGATTGATACGAGTGCGTTTGTCTGGATGATCCGATCGGATGTCATGTGAAGGTTCTTGTGCCGTCCAAATCCCATAAATCAGCGCTAGACAATGAAGGGCTGGAAGGGACGCTGGACTTTCTCCGCTTCCGTTAAGGGAGAGTACTTTTGGGAATTGAGACGGACAGGACGGGGGTAATGAGCCTTAAACCTTAAAGTAGCATCTTCAATTCGCCCAGTACTCACTCAACCCTCAAATTCATTTCTCCAAAATCAATTTAAAAGGACTCGGACACTATGTTCTGTCTAAAAAGTTTTTTTGTATATGAAATTCTATACAAAATTAAAAAAACGAACGTAAATTATTCGTCGTTCCTGTACAATTTATTTGTTTCTAATCATCTAAATTAATAATAAAAAAAAACAGGAGAATCTCTTGCCGAGTATAAAGTGAAACAAAAATATTTGCTTTAAAAAAAAGGTGAATTCGTATAAATGATTATCCAACTTATTTTGCCTGCTTGTTTCTCCCGAAAATGAAATTTGGCAGGTAAATAATTTTTTCTTTGCAGTTTTTCCTAATTCCTACAAACGCTTCAGCAATAAATTATTAAATTCTAGCAAGTTTAAATGCTTTTCGATTCAGAAAAATCTTTCAAATGAATTTTAAATCAAATTAAGTACTGGAAGTGTGTTATTTCAAGTTATGTCTAAGCTTTGCGAAACGCTCTGTGAAAGCGTGAGTGTAAAGGCGAAAGACGAGTGAAAGGAAAAGAGAAAGTAGGAGAGAATGGAGCGTCCCAGATTTGTAGAAGAGGCTTTTGCAATAAGTTTGTGAAGAAGAAAGTTCAATTTTGGATGCTTTGTCTGGCGCTGATTTGGGTTCTTGTTCGGAAGAATCGCTTCCCTGAATCTGGGGATGTGATCCATAAATAAAGATTAAGCGTCCGTTTGACAGGAGACGAGATGAGGGAAAGTGGACGTGAGAGGAAAGTGCAAAGACATCCGCATCTCTCCAGCATCTCTCCAGCATCTCCAGCCCCTGTCCAAGTGCCCCCCAGAAGTGCTGGTCCAGAAGAATCTTGAGAACTAATTGCCAAAAGATTGTTTTCCTTACCAAAAAATCAATTAAAGTCTCCTCATCCCCTTTGGACAGTGAAGAGATCAAAGGGAAGTTCCTGCACTTGGGCAGATAAAGAAACTTCCTAATTAGACGTGTCCCTATTTCCACTTTCTCTCTCTTTGAGGATTTGGAAAATGTACGATTTAGAACAAAAAAGCGAAGAATCTCCTGGCCCTTCTAAAAAGAAGTTTCTTTTTTCAAAGGGAAGCCTCTTTTTAGGAAGAATTAAACGGAGAGTCAAAAGCCAATTTCGTAAGGATTCAGGTTGTGGGTTTGGGAGAACTAAAAGGATTTGAACATTAAAAGATTTGACTTACATTTGTGGCGGTATCCATGCAAAGGGACCTTTTGAAAGAGGGCAAGAAAAATAGGATTGGCAATAGGACGAGGGCGGAGACGGAGTAAACGGAAGTTCAATTTTACTAAAAGCCTTTAAACATTTCTCCATTCAAAAAGACGCTGGAAGGGTAATAAGGCTCCTGGTGAAAGCGCTGTGGAGAAAGTAAAGGCCATTTGGAGGTCCCGCCTTCGCCCTTAAGTATACCTCGAGTAATTAGCTCTCTAACTTCAAAAAACCTCGTTAACGAGGACTTCTTTCGGCTTGTTTTATTAGTATTACAGAAGTCAGTTTCGTTATTACTCAAATTCATTGTAAATCAATATCCAAGAAATAAATCTCTCAGTCCAACTTTAAAATACGAGAAATAAAAATAAGAAATAATTTTTACATCTTTCTATTTAAATAATCGAAACGCCTCCAATACTTATCAAGTACTCACAACAATTTAACCCAATTTTTTTTAAAGTAAATAAAATATTTTTAAAATGAGTTCTTTGCAGAAGCAAAAAAAAAGCCGTATAGAACAATTTTTTTTAATTCTGTTTTTTCTAATGCTGAAGTCTTACTGGCATGTTTAAACATTTTTTTAACTCCCTCCAAAGGTCCTTCCATTCAACCCTTACGATTCCTGGATTTTTTTTTATGAGTAAAATCAATTGCAATGGCTACAAATTGTAGCAGGATTGGGTAACATTCTTTTACAGCCTTAAATGAACACTGGGATGTGAACTGGAGAACCCTGGTCACGAATGCTTGAAGCGAAAGAGAATCGCTGGAAATTTTGATGACATGCATTGATTGAAGGTAGCATCACAACAGGGGGTGGATTTTTGAAGAAAAAAAGCCACTTGTCCTGTGCTGAGGAATAAATATACTTTGATGAGGAAGAGTGGTATAAAAATGAAGAAGTGATTTAGTTTTGGGATGACAATGGACCGCATTTAAGTTGTTGATGACAATGGAGAAGGTGGGAAGTGGTCAATAGGTAAAAGGAGAGTTAATGACAGACAATGCGTCTCTTCCGTCGGTATCCTCTTCATGTCCACAAAAGGACTCACCTGAGAAGTTGACAAGGGATGGACGCCACATGGAGTCACCGTGGACATGGACCATCCCTTCAGCCCAAGAAATAAGGGAGTCCATTACCCTAGGATCACCGTCTCTCCTAATTGTAATTACAAGGGGAGGATCCCACTTCAAGATTTATTGTTTCTCCTCTGGAATTCCTATTACAAAATCAACCCCCTCAAAGAGATCCAGAGGAAAATGAGGCAGACGAAAAATCTTGGTCACCATCATCCCCTTCTCAGAAGGAAAAAAAATCTCAATCTCACCCTTTGTTTTTCTTCTAATTTTTTTTTCTTTAAAAAGCGAATGATTTATTATTCATAATAAGTTGAGACACTCAAGCACTGTGAGATGAGGTAGGAAATCAACTTCTTCGTCTACCGGACACACAGATATCTACCTACGATTTAGTGACATTGGTTTCAAAAGCTGGTTCAAGAGGACGTACAATACGCGGAGATTAATGTTAGAATCTGAAATCAAAATAACAAAAAGAAATTGTAGAGAAATTTTAAAATTCAAATTAGTATTTATAATTTGTATGGGTAAAAGCAACCCCTAATGTATAAAAGGAGTATTTTCTTTTCATTTTTTTTGTAAATACAATATTTTTTAATAAAAAAATATTGAAAAACGTAACTTACAGTTGGTAATCTTATACTGATGCTCGTTGACCATCTTCTTCAAAAACAGGAGGGACAATGGGAAGTGACTTTTGCTCAAATAGAAGATCAAGTCTTGGACGCGGTGCAAAGAAAGGCTCTGACCAGCGTTCTGGTAACCCCTGGAGGAAAAATAAATTTTAAATTGAAATTTTAAGATTTCCATATTTTTTTTATAAATCTGAATTTGGAATTTTTTTTTAAACATATAGACTAATGTACTTACGCTGAGATGCAAATTTTGGAAGTGATTGTTAAAGTTAAAGACTTTTGTGGCAAGGCATTGGAGCGGATTGACCCCATCGGCTAATTTTCAAAATCAATTAAAATCAATAATTAGTATTCCGACAGCATCTCGAGAACCAATCATCAAAAAAATTTAGGCAAAAAGTTTTGATCTTACTTGGTGAACTAGGATTGGATTCAGAGCGTGAGGGGGATAATGGCAAATTAAAATTTTGCCCTTGAGGCTGCCGTCTCTGCAAAAGGTCATCCGAATGATCTGCATCCTTTTCTGGCGAATTGGAGACGCGCATCGGATTCGCAAGCTTGCGCTTCCGAGCGCCGCTCCCACTGCCCCTCAAAACCACTTCGTCGGAGACTACCGAGGGTGGGGAGACGCTGGCCCTTGGACTAACGCTCAAGTCATCCCGACCCTTGCACTCTGACCCTGACATGTCCTGGTCCGGGTCATCCATCATCCCCAACGGTGGATACAGTCCACCGGGAGGAAAGGTTATCATAGGATGAGACGTTCGACCGTCGTGGGGACTTATTTTTCGGCGCATGTGCGGCGAATGGAGTTTTGGGTTAGGGTTCGCTGAGTGTCGATTCCTGGACCGCCGCGAGCTGAACATCATGCTACAGCCCGACACCGTGCACTTGTGCATCTCCCGTAGATGAACAGCACTAAAATGAATTTTGAGGGCCCCTTTGTCACAGAAAGTCTTGAGGCAGACTGAACATTCCACACGCCTCTTACCTAGGAACAAAGGTGTGTACAAAATTAAGCGTTAGTTGGCACGAGTTGTAAGTGGCATTCTTCTCGGTTTCTAGCCCAAAGGCTCAATAATTAAGGAGAGTGTCCTCAACGTGACGAAGGGTGGAGAAAATAAGGGTACTCACCGTTCGGGAGGGTACTGACAACGGGAGTGGCGGGTAGATTCCAATTGTGCTTCATCCGCACCGTGGGAGGGCTCACAGAGGACTTCCGGTTTGGTTCATGCTCGGCTCCACCGCCGCGCGTTGTACTACGTGAGTCTCGAGATCGATCTGATTTTGAACTGAGGTCAACGGCAGTGACAGCTTCCTCTTCGTCACTGCTGTCCAACGACTCAGAGGTCAAGGACGAGGGTGGCCCAACTGAGGAGAGGTTGAGGACCAAGTTGTCCATTTCTTCTGGACTTCGACTCCGGGCCTCGTCATCCCCCTCGTCCCCCCACCCAACATCCTTCTTGAGAAGGGCGATGGTCAATGAATGCGTTGCACGGAAGCGGTGAAATTGTTCTAAAATTAATGGTTCTTCTTCTCTTGGTAAAATTGACCAACGACTGAGCGGCAGGCCATCGCTGTTCTAAAAAAGCAAACTTGAATTTAAAACTTGAAAATATTGCTTTAAAATCTCTTTTTGTGACCATTCTCTAACGGTTCGCCCAACTTTCTCCACTTTCACCCTCACGCGTTTCTCAAAATCTTGGAAATTTCTTTAAATTTGAGAAAAAATTCTAAATCTATTGTCATTGCTAAACATTTCTATTTTTGTCGAATGCTGATAGTATAATAACGCTATTGGCCAAATGTAAATAATCAATTTTTCTAACGCAGCATAATAGCTAAAGATTCTCATGCATCTCAGCGCAGCTCCTGTTCATGAACCAGCTTTACAGCAAGTTGTATCCACCTACCCGAAGCAGACATGAAATGTTAATTTGAAAACTTTTTTTCAACCCAAACTGCACTTAATTTTGGAGTGTAACCTTCTGTGCCAGGTATCGTGTCAAGTGTCACTGGAAAGCGAAGTAACCTCTCTGTCACTCCATTTTGGGCCTCTTTAATCAGCGTATCTCACTTCTGCAGAGTGACAGTTTAATGTTAGCACCTAATTTTCTACTTGGCAGCCATTGCGTGCTCCTCTTCGTGTGTCAACCTAATCAGACTGTCATCATCAAGAAGAATGCTTCTTCAAAACCCAACTTCAACATGCAACTTTACACCATTTTCAACATTTAACATCCAAAAAGATTCACGACCCACCGTGCTCGCAACCCTAAAAACTAGCTAACAAATCACTGACAATAGGTTATTTTCTCATTATCCACTTGTAAGCCACCAACACAATCTTAGCCTACCATCTTACTTCAGCGCTCAGACAAAAATTGGTCACGAATAGTGGCTGATTGACACTAAAAAAAACGTTATGACATGGACGCTGCTAGGGGGACAAAGCAGTGGTGCCTGGAGCGGGATGCTTCCAAAAGGAAGTCGAATGACACCACAAAAGAAAGCGCGCCGCTTTCTCGGCCGGATAATCGACTCAAACCTTGTGACAGGTCTCTCAAAATGGTCCATTTATTTGGTCATTGAAGTAGAGAGAGACAAGATGACTTTTGCGTGTCTTTTGGCAGGGATTAGGATTAGAGGGGCCTCGGACTTGTCAAAAGTGACAAAATTCCACTTACTTGTATCATATAGCCCCGAGCGAGATCAAGGGGCGTCCATCCGAAGGATCTGAGGATCTTGTCCATTTCGTCTGATGGGAGAGTGGACAAGAGTCGTTCCTAGAAGGAAGAATCACAAGATCATCAACCATCAACGGCCGTCACTTCATTGCACATTGACCATTTCCCACACGCCCAAAGTGCCCACGAGAGAAAGGACGGAAATGAAGATCATTTCTGGAAGTGCAAGGGAAAATGTGCGGAAGACACGCAGATTGGGAGATGAAAATGCGACGGAGACCATTAGTAACAAAAGACAAGAAAGACAATGGGGAATAGATTGAAGTGTGGGAAATGTTAGTTGAGGACATTTGCTAAAAATTATTTTTGATCTACATCTTTGTCATAAAACTATAAAAAATATTAATGAAGGAAATCAGCAAGATACTTGATGGAAGATATGGAAGTTAGTATGGAAAATGATGAAATAAATAAAATAATATATTCAAGAGCGGGAGAACGAATATGGATTCGGATAACAAATAAATTATTAAATTTCAAAATGAAAATCATTTCTGAAAGTGAAAGTAATTAAAATGTGGGTTCAAAATTTTAGTGAAAAATAATAATTACGAGCAACTTACAATGAGTTATTTTCAGTCGAATTGGAATCGCTTGTGTGCCATAGAGAGCGAGGCTGCATACATCGAGAACTGACAGCGTTTCATCGTTTCTTACTAGACGCTCCAGCACTGAAAATTAAAACAAAACGATTTTTCTAATTACGTTGCATTAATTAATTTATCTAGTATATACGCCCGCATATTTTGTAAATTCTGGTGATGAAAAATTATAAGCTAACTACAACTATAAGTTCAATAGCTTTGAAAAATTTGCTACATCAATTTATTAGGCTTAATGAATAAATCATAAAATTAATTGCCTCCATAAAAATTAAACCACTAATTACTAAAATTAAATTAAAACCTACTCCTAATAAATTAAATTGAATTCCGGCATTCACATCATCACACAGCTAATGCTGTGATCTCTAATTTGGTTTTCCATGGGTTTGTACATGTATTTCGTATTCGTAATGATGACTTTGTGCATCGAGTCAGTATAGGGGATGAAAACCTGTCTTGATGACAACTCGTCGCCCATAAATTCTGGGAAGTTCCTGTTTTGTGTCAATATTTTTACCACAAGGCATTTACCGAATGTGATACTACAAGATGTACATGTACAAGATTACAAATTACCACCGCGGCATATTGCCCCTAATGTACACTCGTCGTAAATCTACTTTTTCTGTCCATCCTCTGTCACTTAAATTCCTGGGGATGATGATGGTAATCGCAGGGAGCAAATCACTATACTTTCACCCTGCACAAAGTGCCCATTGACAATTTACCAGTCCATGCCCCTCAACCATTACAAGGGATGACCCTCTGACCCTCAAAACCCTCCAACAAATACTGGCAGTATATTCTAATTTTTTCGTCATCTTGAACCAAAAAATCGCTTTGGCAGTGTCATGAAATCACGTCCAGCGTTTGCCCGCAAAGAAAAACTGGCTGCGGACGACCTACCCCTTTCCTCTTGAATTAAAAAAAAACATAGTAAGTTTGCGCCGCACTCAAAAATTTGTCAGTTGCGAAATTATAATGAGGTACAATATTCCCAGGAACAAATTGAAATNCCCAGGAACAAATTGAAATGAAAATTGTTTGCTACAATTAGTTGATTTACCATTGGATAAAGAATTCAATTGTCTGTTTTTCATTCCCAAATTGCATTTTCCTTTCGTCTTTAGAAGGCAAGGGAGGACCAGGAGCATGGCAGGAAGCGTCAAAGGTAAACCACTTAAACCATAATGACCCACAAATGACCTCACCATTAAAATTTACGTTTTTGATTTACAACAAGTGACCGCGTGTTTTCCCACTTTTAGGTGGATCAAGGTCAATGAAAAAAAAAGAAGTAAAATTACTTTTCCCCTTGTTCAACAAATCGGAATTAGTTTGCCGGGGATTGGAAGGTGTAGGTGGCTTTAGATGGAATAAAATAAGAAAAAAATCGTTGCAGCTCCGCCATTTTGATCTTGGCATGATTTCCACACGTGTAAATTGTTGTCCACCCAAAGGTCACCCTTAGTTAATTATATACTAATTTAGTACGTCAGGACTGACTGACTGAGGTGACTTGGCGTTGGCCATACGCCCCAAACCAGTTGTCCTTCCTTCGTCAAAATTGTCTCAAATTGTGATAATAATCTTCCCAACAATTGGAATTCCCTTGAAGTTATATAATTCATCGTCAAGAGTCAAAATTCATGGTTTAAAATGACATTAAGTCCGTGTACACAAAAAAAAAATCCAGTAAATGCCAAAGGTGAGGCAGGGAGTCACTTCGTCGTCACTCGTCCGCTGTCCATCCATTTTTCTGCAAAAACAATCACTAATAGCCTACTCCAGCAAGTTCTCAAATTCCCAGCTTAATCATCGTAATTTACTGGACATCGTGCGAAAAGTGAGATTTTCTTGTGCATTTTCCCGCAGCATAATCAATGCGATAAACTACTACGCTCTTAAAGAGCGCATCCGGGAATTCATAATTTTCTTCATTTCAAAATTTAATGTTTTTTTAAATTGTAGAAAAAAAAAGGTTCACTTACTTGATTATTTAGACTAAATTAATTCTTAATGCTTCATTAAAAAAAATTATACTAAATTCCAATTTCTGCAAGAAAAAAACGTATGAGTGCGTGATAAGGGGAAAAGTTGTGGGGCACGGTCACACAAAAAGTCACCTACACTTAAACCCCAGAGATGGGTGTTGTTCTTTGTTTTAAATCATAATTCTTCACAAAAAAAAAATATCCTATCGCGTACACTTTAATTAAGACTAGCTAAGCAAAGCCCGTCCTAGGACAGGAGGAATCAGAAAATTAAAATTAAGTTCTTTCTTTCCTCGGACGGGCTTGTCTGGCTAATTGATTTAATATTACAAAAAATATATTGGAATTTGCCTTGGCCTCTGCTATTAAAGACCGACATCATATTTTTCGCCTATGCGGTTTCACTTCTCCAGTTTTTTTTTTGTTTCAATCGCTGATTGGCGTTACCAAAATTTGATTTAGAGAGTTGAATTTAAGTGGTATTAAAATCAGGATGAAAAGGTGGGGAAGGTTTTTGAGGGCTAGAACAAAAGTAATAAACTGAAAAATCGGAGTAGTTGGGGCTGATTTTGGGCTGTGTAATGGACGCTTCCTCATCAAAGTGTGTCCGTTGCGTGCCTGGGGTCAATCTGTCGTCCTGTCAATATGGGAAAGGCTCCTTCTGGCCCCCTTGCGTGTCCAAGTGTCGTAAAGGAGACACAAGGAAGAAGGTGATCGTCCACTGTCGCTGATGCTGAGGGAGACACAAAAGGACTAAAAAGGGAGGAGTCACTATTTCACAATTTATCGTATGACACAACTCCATAATAAAAAAAAAGTAGAAAAAAACGACAATCCCATTTTTAGCCTTTCAGGGAGACAGATGTAGGAAGGGATTGTCCCGTGACAATTTACCTGTCACAGAGCGTCGCATCTTCACAAGGAACCTACCCACTTTTTAACCCCAAGCCACGCCCACAATTATATTGTCACACAGTATAAATTTTACATAATACCTTCCGGTTCGGTCTCTAGCCCTTCTCGCAAGCCGCGCATCTTGTTCTCACCTTTGCCATAAAACAATTAATGAACCCTTTCGCAACATTGTTGAGCACCGTTCGTCATCCTTTATTTCGAAAACTTGCTTGTGTTTTCGTACCTGTGAACTGCGACTTTACCCAGAAAAAAAAACGGAAAACTTTTTAATTTAAAGCTCATTTCCAGTTCCCACGTAACCCCTCCTATCTTCCCATCAAATGTGATAAACTTGTCATTGAGCATTAATAACTTTTTTACATCACTTAAGAAGGCTTTAATGACAAAGACAATTTCCCACAGCGGCAGCGTTGCAATCATAATCAACGGCTGAACAATGACGAACTTAGGAAATATCCGCCCTAAAATCATAAAATCACTGTCCAATACTTCGAAGGTAGAAAAAATATTTTCAGTTTCAAATTTTTAATTTTTATAACTCCACGCGGTGACCCTCACGATGGCTACAGGTAAGATCAAAGTCACAGATTTCTGGAACCCCAAATTTCACGCCTAGATGTGAAAAATGATCCCAAATCTAAAATAAAAAATTCTTGAAACCCTTTTTCCTTGAGGGGACGGAGAAGATGCGCGGCGAGAAACATGACAATGTGCATTAAAAAGGTGGTAGTTTGATTGCGTCGACTGTAAAAATTTCGTAAGGGAAGGGCTGGAGGAGACAATGAATGACAGAAGAGGTTAAAAGAAGACCGCGGCGGCGGTGGGCCCTTAAGGTGCATTTCCTAAGGCTACGCCTTCAAAGGAAGTGCTACTAGAATTATTCCCTTAATCTTCTAATCCCATCTTCCTTGTCTCCGCTTATCACACCTTCAAATCATCACAATTACAAAATCTTCCTGAAGGCAAGACAGGACAATGGCCAAGGCTTTCTTCCAAAGGACCAAATCACATTCATGTCATAAAGTCCCCTTCAACGTGTACAATTTACAGCAGCGCGACTGATACGACCACTCAAGACACTTTTTAAGGGCTACCTAGGCCCACTTAACATCAACTTCAGATCAAAACCCTTTCAAATGGATCTAACAATCTCAGAAGCAAGAAAAAAATGCTTTTAAACAGTCATTTTCGAAGGGAGCTTCCACTTTTTTTTGCCTCTCTGCGCTTTAACTCCCCCACAATTTGACATTAAGCGCATTTTTTTTAATTTCAAATGAAAACAAAATTCTGCTTGGAGAAGTGCCTGCTCTGTAAAAGGGAGACGCGTGGCTGCATGAATTGAAGCGTAAAATGATTTGGACTCAAAACCAATTAAGAAATCTACATTGTGTGCGTGTGCGGTCCCATTTTCTTCCGGTCTTTGATTTTAATCTTCTCATCTGCATAGAGAGATCAAACCGGTCCCAAAAATCTGGAGAATTTAGAAATTCCAGAGGGATCAAAAGATTTTTGGGAATAGGCAAGAGTGCATCAAAAAGATTAAATAAACGTTTTCTTCTTGTGGCTTTTGGTAGGGTCCATAGATGCTTGCGTTCAATTTGTTTTTTAGAAAACTCCGACAAAGAATTTTCACTTGGCTGATCGCTGAACCAATATAACTTTGGAAAAACGGCAGTGAATTGAACAAATTGTGAAGCAGGAAATGGTCATCCGTCGTATTTTCTTTAAAATAACTTTGCTACGAAAAAATCGTTGGAGCCAAACGAATAACTAATGCTGAAGCCCTTAGACGTTGGAGTTGTGCGCCAAATTAATACTTTTGAACCCATTTCTTCTGCACTCTTCTGTGAAGATGTGAATCTTGGGAAACCGGCTTTTCTGTCTTAACTACAACTGTCGTTAAGTACAATAATAATAGCAACTGCAGTGCAATTAATCTCAGGTACAAATCTTGGTGTACGTGGTCATTGTCCATGTCCAACAAGGGAGCAAGGGGGCACTTACAATTTCCCATTGCCCTCAATTAGCCATCATACAAAAAGGTCATGACCCTCATTTCCTCTTGTGACGGCTCATGAGATCAACAATCAGATCAGATGCTGTTTGAATACTAAATACGAAGCCTTCATATTTTTTAATAATCTCGCAATGACGCTTTCACTATATGCTAAATATTCAGATACAAATAACATCTAGACCAATAATTAATGCGACTTAATCGATTTTTTTTTCAAATCGACAAATTATAGTAGATCAAACGATTCAGAACATTAAAATTTCTCAAATTGAATTCTTTCAAATTAGAATCCTAATAAATTATTCTCCAATGAGTTGCATCTACATGGACCAGACTAGTTATGTTTTTTATGTTACTTAGCATTTAAATTTTAATATTATTTTTTAAATTTAGAATTAAATCTTACAATGTGTCAACCAGGAATGGCTGCAAGCGTCGCAAGTTCTGAGTCGCTCTTTTGTCCCGACGAATGTTTTACAGTCACATCCAGCCGCCGAGCAGCGATTTTTCTGAAAAAAAAAAAATTCAAATTTACTAAAAAGTATAAGTTAAAGCAAGAAAACATTTTTTGTTGTCGATTTTTTTTTTCGTTTTAATCAGACTCTTCTAAATTCATAGCTAAAAGCAATGAGATCATTAATCAGGCTGCATCTCTCCTCCTGATCAAAATTCAACGGACAAATTGATGACAAAAGAGGATGCTGCTCCAACGATTTTGTAAAGCAAAATCTTTCACCACCAAAACGTCTCAATTCAATTCAGGGGAGGGGTATGGGCAAAAAGGAAGAATAACAATATTTTTTTTAGGTTCTTAGGTGGATCCGCATCCGAATTTTTTGTGGACAGATCAAAGCCCTTTCTGATCATTACCCCTCTTTTTGCAACCCTAAATAGTCAAGTGATCTCCTGTTATCAATCATACAACAATGGGTACTCTTAAGCTCGATTTTCTTTTTTTTTTCCTTCAAAAAAGAAAATCCCAAATGGATTTTTAATGAAGCCTTCTTTCCTTCCCCATTTGTCATCTAGTACAGGTTCCAAACAGAATCGGGGACATTAAAACAAATAATTTTAAGTTCTTTTTTTGGGAATTTTTAGAAGAGATTGAAATTGAATTTCTAGAGAGAAATTGAAATAGACTTTTCCAAATTATGAACTTGTCAAGCGGAAGAAAGCATTTTTCACTTGAGGCGACGGTAAGAAAATAAAGTCGTGAAAGGTGCGACATGAAGAACCGTTTAAAAGCTCATAATGACATTGTGATTTTAATAAAGCGTGTCAGGTAGCTTTGTCACGCAATGACACACACTTACGTCTACACGACACAACACAAGGCAGGGATGAAGAGCCTAGGGTACCACTCCCCCTTAGCCACTTAACCTTATGCCTTCCGTTGTTCCATCTGCCTTACAAAGTGCCTTAGACCCCGAGAAAATGATCTTATCAGACCCCTTCACAGGGACACTTTCACTTCTCCTCGAGTCACAACTGCTGAGTCACGGTTTCAAAAAGGGGACAACAATCGACGAATGGGACACTTTCGTGACACTAAGTGCCCACTCCTTACTGCAGTGCCCACCATTTAAGAAACCTCAAACATTCAATCCATCGTTCAACCTTCTGGCCCACCCCCAAACCTCAACAAACGTTAAATTTACTTTCTAAATGGCCTTCTGGAATCTTAGATTCGCTCCAGATTAGATGGCCTCAAAATCCAAATTTCACGCAACAGGCCAGAGCTTTTCAAAAATAAATATTACGCCCAATTTGTAATTTGCAATTTCATAGTTTGCAGAGTCCAAAAGTTTCTGGAGAGGTGACTTGAAGTCCAGGCCCTTGGCTCTCCTGGAGAAAGCGTGAGGGGGTGGAGTTTTGAATAATTTAAAAAAAAGGAGTTGATGAAAGGCGATCAATCTTCCAGAGATCCAATTTCATGACGACGGCGGTCAGATTGAATGCAATTTTTTTCCTGCTTTCATCTTTCAGAATTACTGATTT
>VYYI01002708.1:0-14101 GCA_021029175.1 Bilobella aurantiaca | reverse complement strand
CGAAGAATTTCTCCCGTATCCTTGTCAACGCGTAGTAAATGGAATTTTAAAATTGGTGATACAAAGTGAGGCAAAAATCCGACAGCTCCAACGGTGTTATCAAAGCACACTATATTTCGAAGTAAGAGTATTTAACGATGAAATAATAATTGCATGTAAAATTATGTTAATTAAATATAAAACTAATTCTTACTTATGTTACAGTTTCCTTCAGTCGAACCAAACAATTCAGCAACATTGGGAATGTTAAAGCGGTTCAAAAACTCCGTCCAAATTTCCGGTCTTAAACCATTTCCAATTGCGAGGCGAACTTTGTGTTGTGTATCTTCTGTCCCGTATGGTTTAGCAAGCAAGTATCGGCACACCTCTCCAATATATTGAATGACCTATGTATATTGATACTATATAATCTTTCGTCTGTCTGTTTGTCTGATATAGATGCCTTAAAATCCGCTAAAGCTACAAGTGCCATATTTTGCAAATAACATTTGTATGCTTAAATATCCGGAGCTTTCTCGTACTCAAGTTAGTACAGGATCAGTAGCCCTAGTAACAGCATTAGACCAATAATGCGCAGATCACCAACGACTCTTCGGTGTCCTCACATTACCATAAACCAGGTGTCAGGGATAGCACCACTTAACAATTTTCTGGCTTATTATAAATAAAAAACCAAACGAGCCCGTTCAGGTAGGTTTTATCTTAATTTCTGGCTCTTCCTATTCTGGTTTAGCTGGACTGGGCTTTCTTAGACAGGCTAGTTTTGCTAGTCTAAAATATATTTAATAATAGCAGAATAAGTAAGCCCGTTTTTGACGCTAGAACGGTATAAAGCGAAGGATTTTTGTGGGTTTCTCCTACTCGATCCTCTAAATCTTGCTGAAATTTATCTCTCACTATTAGAAATTTTATTCACTAAACTATACGTTAAACCTCCTATCTCAGGTTAACTTACCCATTCCTATTTTTCTTTTTATTATACGTACTTTGGGTTATTTACTTTAGGCCTGTTTGATGTATTATATTACCGTTGCGTTGTGCTTGATACAATCGTGCCAAAATTGTGAGGCGGAAAATACCCTGCTGATTGCCACTGTAGTACCCCACTGAAGGGCTTGCCCAACGCCATAAATTCCTGAATTGGCGTGATACAGCGGAAGTGAAGCATAAATAACGTCATCCTTACGCAATCGTGTGAAGTAGTGAAGAGTGCTACTAGCGTAAATGAAGCGTGAGTGCTTGATTACGGCTGCCTTGGGAAGTCCAGTAGTGCCAGAGGTGTACATATAAAATAGCTTATCATTGTAACCAGATGGGGCACCGATGTCCGGCGCCTGCGCAGAACTCCGCGACAATTCCTTCACGAGGTCAACTGCTTTGACTTTACTCTGCGTAATTTCGTTGGATTTCGTAAATGAATATAGCTTGAAGCCATTCTCTAACATACTGTTTGCTTGAAGATCTTCAACCGCTAACAAACATAAATCGACAATTATTATCTATCGCAATTTACTAAATTTCTAAATACTTTTTCTTAAACAAGATAATAGAAATAAAACTTCACATTTTAACATCATCAAATTTTAGTTGTTTTAGTGTTACAAACAACGCCGTCTGTCATTTGACAAAAAATATTTCGTCTCAAATTGAAAGCCACTGTATTCGAATGTGTTTTTATACTTGGTTTTATAACCTACATATTTAGGTCCTGTACATTTAAGTCCAAGTCTTTGTGCTGATTTGTTAAGTCATTATATTTTATATTGAGAGAAACGTGTTGGTTCATGATATATTAAATTTGTTTTATTACATCAGATCGGTTTGAAATATTTTGGCACAATACTTTATCAAAATTAATTTACTTACCTTCCTGAAGATTTCCATCATAAATTAGTCCTTTACAAAATCCAGCCTTTAGGCAATGTGCAAGTGAAGACTGCCGGAGATTATAATTAATCAAGGCTGGAATGGCACCAATCTTTGCTTGTTAAAAAAAGTGTAATGTTTTTAAACATATTACTTTCGACAAATTTTAAACATAAATATTTGTTATATTATTTATAGGATTTATGTAATAATATACCTTTGCCAATCCTAACCAAATGCATACAAATTCAGGTTTATTTTCCATGAACAGCCCAATGTGATCTCCCTTGGCAAATCCTTGATTTTTAAAGTAATTTGAAACTTGGTTTACTTTTGCTTGAACCTATATGATTTTTAGCATTCATAAAAATTAAGCCGAAATTTAATTTTAAAACTTGAGTTACTATAAAACTTTACCTCTTTGTAAGTCCACTTTTCATCCTCAAATAGAAAGCACGTTTTGTTTGGGTACTTTCGAGCAGTAATTTCAAACATGCAATCAACAGTCAGATTTCGTCGCCTTGCGTTTCCAACAGTCCACAGTGACCAAGCAGACCGATACACCATTCTGTTCAGAACAAGAAATAATATTCGGGAATTGTAACCCTTTTTAAAAATACAACTGAGACTACTTCTTGTATCTCACCTCGCATCTCTGACTAGAATTTTAAAGCTAAGACTCGAAATAATTTTCGTCAAAACCATTTTAGGACTATACTCCTAAGTTCAAAAACATTTATTGATTCACTATACCCTGTAAGTGTTTTTTTAGTTTATATTAGGCCGGGCGGTTGTAAATAACTAAAATGAGAATTGCTTCACAATTTCTTCTTGTTTAGATTTGCCTATAAAGATTGAATCCAAAGGTTAGAGAGGCGCCACTCAAAAAAGATTAATTCATGACGAAGGCCAAATTGCCTATATCTGTTGGAACAAAAAATATCATTCACTAACCCAAACTATCTACTTTTTTATTATTGGAATTTAACCCTTCCAGTATTGCTGTGCTGTCAAGATAAATTTGTGAGTACAATTGGCGCAGAATAGTAAAATACTAACATGGACTATATAAACTGCTCATTATATTTAAAAACAGTTTCCTTTTATATAGATTTTGTAAAAAAAAATTAATGGTTTGTAGAAGATTACAACTGTGACTGTATACGAAAGATTAAAAAAACGTTTAAAAATTCGTGGTTTGACGCCTTATCTCCTTGGTAAGGCTGCAATTTCAGATGATACAGAGCACAAATGAGTAATATGGTTTTTCTTCCCTTGAAAATAATTCTTAATAGTATACTTATTTACATACTTCTATGCTAAGTCCTTCCTACCATATCCCCACTAATTTCTATACATGTTGAAAAGCGGCTATGTCAACATAATGTTTAAGAGTAACGCACCATATTCTTTCATAAATAAACAAATCATTCCTCTACTATATCTACACGCTACCTAAATCTAGCTAATCATACAACGCGGGGTTCTTTTAATCCTTGTGGAATATGTTTTTTTTTGTGTCAACCCAAATAACATTTAATATTATAACTTATTGAGAGAGTTGCGTTAAAAATTTTTAATAGAATTAACATAAGAAATCTAAACTAAAGTATCCAAGCAAACAAATTTATTTGTAATTAAAAATATGAAAAACTATGTTGTAGCTTATGTATAGAGCAAAAAAATTGGTTCGTAACACCTTAACAAATCGATATTCTAATGCCATTATTAGAAGTTGCTAGAGCCCAATTCAACCAGTTCAAACACGTAACTATGTCAATTTTTTGGCAAAATTATAAGAGATATATCGCCAAGTTAATATTTCGTCGTTACTGTAAATTGTAATGTGTTCCGTTTTAATCGCCATTTGCTAATATCGTCTTCACAGCAAAAAAAAAGGCTTGATTTTACTTGAATTCTAAACTACTACCCAAATTTCAACAATAATTTATTTCCAGACATCAATTACCCTTTTGAATTTTAATATTTGACGTAGCCTGAGCCTGATCCGTCAATATCTAAAACAGGGCAACAAATCCGTATATAAAAATATATGAAATTGCCTTTAGACAAATCAAGAACCGAAGTTGAAACGTCACAGTGAAGGTACAAAAAAAGGTAAAACTGGATCCGCCTTTATAATTTGATCAAATATATAAATGGAGATACAACCACCGGCGGCATCTTTGCAAAGAAGTATGTCTTGATAAGTATGTCTTGAAATAATTAAAGTTTATCAATAAAACTTATTTCTCTTACAACAGAGCAATAAATACTGCAAGGCTACTTGACGCGGCGGTTTGGGCATGCTTGTTGCCAAGTCTTGTTAAGGTGTTGCCGCGAATGTTGCAAGACGTTCAACAAAAAATGAACCACAAAAGCATTTGCAAGCGAACTGCCGTTTTCTGGAAAATTTCTTACCCTTGCCATAGGACCACCTGTGTTCTGCTCACATAATAAATAATATGTTGAAAGATGTATGCCAATTTTCAATTACCAAAAATAACGGGTTCGAATACTAGATTTGGATAGACAATAAATTTACAATCAGAGTTCTAAGGCAATCCATGCTTGATAAAAAAAATTGGACTTTTTCTGTGGTTCTTTTCACATTTAAAAGTTTTAGATATAATTCACATTCCCGATAAAGCGGCAGAATTACCAAATGCAATTGCACAATAGAGCTTTTCTGCCTATCATAAAATTATTGTGCATTAAATAGGTTGCGTTTGGTTTTATTAAATTTTTACTATTTTTACGACTTTTTCAAGTTCGAATCCGATTCCGAGAATGGAGTCTAGTCAGCGACCTCTAATCTAAATGAGTTTAAGCTTAAATTCATTGATTTCATTTTCTTATTGATGTTTAGGTTTTAAATGATTACTTTAAAATTAAACGATTTGCTTTCGAATTAGAATGTAGGAATGCTTAACAAAGAGGAATTTTCAGAACAAGTATGGATAATGCTTGTTCCTATTATGTACAATTTAACTTAAATTGTTTATTATATAAGAGATGTATTTGTCGTGCGTTTGTGAACTATTGCATAAGACAATATGAAACCATATGTGTAGATACCAAGTATCAGTAAGCCAAACATTGTTGACTTTGAGTTAAGTGTTTGTTTTATGAGACTTTAAAAAATTTCATTCATTTGGTTCAATTGAATTTACGTCACGTTTAGCACTGTCTTCAGTTAGTCTGTATTCACACAAAGAGCCTCAACGGATCCTTTCAGAATGATATCTCCAAAAACGCTGCAAATTCAAAAGTTTGTTTTCAACTTCTGGAACTTCCTAAAAATTTCATCCGTAAGATGGGACGAGTCTACGAAACTATACTGTGTTGCAAAAGAGGAAATATTCGGCTTAACATTTTACCTTTGGAAAGTTTGCTATATCTTCCTTCTGACAATCGAATTGCTAATTAGCATATACAGCGGTTATAAAATTATGGATGTAGAAGTTGCAACACAAGAGAAATTTCTATACTATCAAGGAATACTATTTCCAATGCTATATGCCACTGCACAAATTGTATGCATCCCTGGAGCTGAGAAATTTGCGAACTATATAAATTCTATAAATTTAATGGACAAACATTTCTGTAATTACCAACTACTTCAAAATGATTTTTCTCTTACAATTCTGCACACTTGCTTATAACATAGTGTTAAAGAAATACGTCTTACAAAGCTAGTGCGCAGCTTACATATGTAAAAAACGAAATAGTTTCTTTTCTTTCACATTTCAAACAAACATAACCACGTACATGATATTCATGTAAAACCTTTAATTATAATTTATACCTTTAGGTGAAAGGTTTCCGGAAAGTAAACTCGTTCGAGACACACAAATGGAACTTTTTTACCTATCCATAATGCTTATAGTGCCGTTGTACACTTTCGGAATGCTAATTGCAATGTTTGACTACATTTTAAACCAAGATTTCAATCGCCTCCATACAATACAATCAATGTGTGATACATTTTATGGCGGTCGCCTATTGGCTTCTCTGCTGGTATCAATCGCCATTACAATTGGTTTCTCTCAAATGACATGTGTATGGGGTAACTTTATATTTGGAATATTCATTTGCCTCCGATGGTACAACTTTCTCATTTTGCAGTAAGTACACTTTATACATAATTGCATTAAATTACTCTAAATGGAGTATGTATAACATATGTGACTTTCTTGCTAGAATAAATAATCAACAATACCGGACACAAATAGTTGAAACTTTGCGTGATGTCTATCAAATGCTTCGAATATCAAAAGAAGCAATAGCTGAATTTATAGGGCAAAATATATGGCCTAATACGGTTCTCATTTGCTCTATTGCACCAACAGGACTATAATGCACTGTGAAGTTTTGGCAGGATATGAGCATTTCCGTGATTATTTTTTTCGCTATCAGTTCCAGCACCAGTGCAATAGTTTTGTATATATATTATGAAGTTTTTGCACGAACAAATGAGCGCTCTGGTGAGGTAGTGCAAAAGCTAAGGATGGTGACATACTCCAAATTAGATCAAGTGCTAGTTAAGTCAATGAAAAAGGAATGCTGGAAAGTTGGGAATACATATGTCCCTAGAAATAGCTATTCAATTATTATGCAAGAGTTTGTACTTGGAAGTCTCATTAACTTACTTCTAACTTTCTAAGTTATATACAATTTAGTGTACCAACAAAAAATAGTGTTCTTTACTCAAAACCATTGTAATCAAACGTTTTTGAAAATCGATGCTTATTACTGTTTAACACCATTCAACAGAAGCACCATCATATAAATTAAAAAAAAAGAAAACAACATTCCAGAAACTTTTTTTCGATTCTGAACGCCACAAAGGAAGTAAATATTTTGGCGTGAAAAGACTAAACTATTAAAAAGAAATTACACATGCTGGCTAGATAACGCAACATTTTAGATTAAAGATATAGCAAAAATTATTATAATTTAAGAATGGTTATAGTCCATCCAAATTCCGCTTATATGGGAAGTAATAGCAATTGGCTTGAAAATTTAAGCAAATATTTACTTTTTCAAGTATGCGGTTATGAGATACTTTGCTTCACGATGACTCAGCTACAAAATGCATTGTGTGGCAGTATACTTTAAAATTGCTGCTCTCTGTGTGACACTATTCACCATGTGAATTGTAAATTAATTTATATTTATTTTTATAATATTTTTTTATATTATTTGTTCCAGGCTTGTCCTGTTTAGTCACATGTTTTATAGAAAATTACGAGGAAGTTTGCCAGCTAGTAGATTTGTTGATGCCGAATAATTTTTGCACATTAGATATAATATCTTCATTTAAGCATAGTTTACCAACTACATTTCCATTATTTCTTGGCTAATTAAATCTATATCTTTAAAAGAAAATTGGGTGATCAGGTTTGCTTGCTACCTTGAAATTGAATAATGAATAAGCGCGAGCTATTGACAATGAATTAAAGATCAAAATTCAAACCCCTTCCAGGTATTATAACTTTCTAAAACTACTTTTCTCATTTAAAATAAATAATGTCGTGCATTTGCAACTTCCATGACGCTCGACATAGTTTTACTTAAACTGACATCTAAATTGGGGGAAAACACAGTAATAAACTGTGAAACATCTATAACGTGATACTTGAAGGAGTGACTAAATATATTGTTTTCTCTTTATAAATAGAAGCATGTTTGGGCTTTCTTCAGTCACGTTTAATTATTTGCAAACTGTACTTCAGCTGGCCCATCAAATGTATCAGTACCCATTTGTTTTCTTACCCAAAACAAGGACCTACCAATTTGACAATAGTAAAATGTACAAACTTCGATCTCTGTTCCTTCTTATTAGTGATATCTGTATATGCCCTATTGTATTAGCAGTGGCCATTATAACCAAGTCATTGGATGCTTCGTTTTTATTTTTGCTAATAGTTTGTTTTGTGTGGACTGTTACAGTCCTTAATATTGTTGTAGGATTGAACACATACTTGCGCAGTATTGCTTGCCAACAGCTTATGAACTCGTTTCTCAAACTTCTGGCGCATCTTAACGGTAATGTTCAAATAGTTTAGCAGTACAAATTATTAAAAAAATTTCATATTGCATAATATAATATAATATAATAATATATAAGCCCATAAATAAGGCAGTGTAAGAGGTATACCTATCTATTTAGTGAACTATCCCGGCTTTGAATGGAGGATCCGATTGTCAGATCGTAAACGAGTTAGGTTGAAATGTCCACAAATTCATTATATTTAATATTTGGGATACTTGTCATTGGAAACATTTGCACTAGCGTTAAAAAATTAGCGTTTAATTTAGTAACTAAAAAATAGTATTAAATCAACATAACTTACTTATGTTCTGCAATATTACTATTTGTGATATTTAATTACAAATACTATAGCAATTCGTACTCCCTGAAACCGGTGAGGAAAAAACCACTGTATTTTAATAATTTTATATTTGATCATATACAGATTTCTATGTCTTTGCCGAACACGACAAATATGGATGTGACAAGACGGTAGTTAACGTATCCAAAAGCTATATAGCATCATTGAGTTGCATGGTACTCTTATTTCCAATTCTATTTTATAATGATATGCTATTAGTGTATTCTGCCTTTAACAAATTTACCCTTAATCTTCCATTGGCTATTGTTCATGTCCAAGTGTGTAGCTGTATGGTAGTATTTGTGCTTGATTCATTTCTCACAGGCGTGCGATGGTTAGTTTATATTGTGCAAGGAATAACACTCGGCTATTTTGTGCCACTCATGGTTCGAAGGGTCATGATAGGAACCAACAAAGCTAGTAATGTTGTGAACGTGAGACAATACGTTCGCCGTATAAACCTCTATCGTGCAATTCACTTATTAGTTTTGATAATTAACGACGTTTATCACACAATTGTTATATTTTGCAAATTTGGATTAATATCTTTGGTTTGTATGGGATTTTCGATATGTATTCTGCGAGGACTTTCAGTTGTGTCATTTGTCATAACACTCGTTTCGTGTTCCTTCTTGACTGTTCTACTGGTCAACTTTATAAAGGGTTCGGCAATCTACGAAGTATCTGTTTACTGCATTAGATATCAGAAAAATGAATACGTTAAATCTATAAGAGGATACAATCAACTTGAGCGTCGTCTATTACATAGGATTTTCGCCTCCCTCTACCCGTGTAGAATCGAATCTGGATCACTCTATTACCTAAACAATCGTGTCATCGTATTAATTGTGAATGCTATTGTTCAAAATACAATAAACATTGTAATCGCAAGTCGTTGGTAAAATCCAAGAAGTTGAGTTTTAATTATTCGACAGACAGTATTCGAATTTCTGTACTACAAAAAATCAATATATTAATCCAGAGCATGATGTAATACCTCAACCATATTTTAACTATGGTTGATATATTCTGTTACAGCACAGCATTTTTTTTGACAAAGTTGACATCCTCAATACTGAAAAAATGGTAAGAGGCAACTTTGCTTTTTGAAATTCCATGTTTTAATTAGTTTTTGTCACTTGATAACTTCTAACCTCATCACCGCAATTCAGTGAGATTTGTACTATGAGATGTGGCCCACAAAGTTTGCAGATTCCCGTGTCAAAAATGACAAGTTATAATTATTATAATTAGTTTAGATTTTGTCATACGAAAGCTTTGAAATTGCAGGGTGCTACAGTATCTTTACATCAAGCATAGGAATTTTCAACAATACAGAGTGACACTGTAGTACAAGGAAGGCGGACACGTGCTTTTCCTAAAAGCAGAAAGTATAGTGCAAAAGTCATTTCGATTTCATTCCAGAAGTGCAATTGCATTGCTAATTCATTTTATTCAGATAACAGGAAAATAATATAATAAAAAATTATAATTCGAAAGCCTAATTTTACTTGTTAATGTATTAAATACTAAATGTCGACTTTGTTATTTTTTTTAGATGTGGTTCGACATTTTTATCCGGGAGTGTGATAACCCAGACCTTGTGGCAGATAGGCAAACGAATACATATATATAGGCAAACGAAGCAAATTTCCACCTATTCTTGGCATTGCAAATATCAGAATTTGAAAAAAGTTTGTGTGGCACTACAACACCTACAAACTGTTGCCTTGAATGCGGATTTTGTGCATGTTTATTCAAAAATTATTTATTATTTATAAACTCTACAAATGGAGTAGATACCTACTTTTTTTTCCTAAACTCAATAAACTGTGGGTAATTGGTACACTCAAGTAGCGTCAAACAATGAGACATTTTAATAATGATTAAACTAGAAGCAATCAAACATGATTAGACATTTAAAAATAAATTTACAAATATTTAACAATTTAATTTGAAACCGGTGTTTAACCTTGGAAATCAAGGTGTAAGAGCAAAAGGGGGCGCTAGGATCGTTGGTACCATCTTGACTATTTGTTTCTATAAAGTAAAATTTGACTTTGCAGGGTCATTTAGTGTCCAAAAGTCATTTTCAAAATGGGGCTCTAGGGACATCGGAAGCATATGCCTTTTTCCATGTTGTGCAAGAATAGTGTATGATCTTGAAAACTTATTCTAAAGTCAAGGGGTAACTTCGAAGGGTTTTGAGGGCCTCTAGGGTAATTGGATTTATTTTAGTGACTTGGTATGCAAGAACAGTGTTTGACATTGAAAGTTTATTTTTAAATTTGGGGACTTGAAGAAAATGCGGGCCACAAAAAAAGGTAATGGAGTAGATCCTGAGATAATAGTGATGCTAGGACGGACAGAAACAAAATGTAGCCAACGTTACATAAAATCACCAGCATTGGCTCTTCCAAACGTACATTCTTAATGGCCTTGCAGCAAGGCTTGAAATGTTATACAGCAAAAATAGTTCAAACCACTAACTATAAACAGTCAAATTAATATTATGTATAGTATAAAGTATAATATGTAATTCCAATTCAAGAATTTAAGAATTTATAGCTAGAGCGAATTGTAAATAATATAAAAAAGTTAATGATTTTGTCACTATTCCACTAGGATACATAGTTAGTATAAAATCCGTAACCCAAAATATGTTAAAACGCCAAGGGACATAACCAGCCGTTTAAAAATAACATCTCAAAATGGGAATGAGTACCTACCCAAAGACCCATTCACAAAGAAATTTGAAACAAAACGACGAAAGGTAAAACCTAGAACTTTCAGAGTAAATGTAAAGCCATAAACATAATTCAAAGGCCCATATTTGAGCTTGATAATCAGACCTGAAAAAAATAAGTTGTTAAAACCCATCAAATATGTATTTAAATATGTACTAAAAACCGGCCAAATATTTACTAAAATATTTTTTATTTTAGCAAATATTTAGTGAAATATCGATAATTTGCTACTGTATTTTATATTTTTTTTTGAATAAATCGTATCCTAAAATTGTAAAGCCAGCTTATACGTCACCATTTTCAATTGATACAAACCTAACCAAAACCTAACCTATAATAGAAGCTATAATAGCAAGTAGTCGTACATTCTTTGTAAGAATTAATGAATAGGTTTAGGTCTAAACCCCGAGAATTAAAGATTTTAAGGATTTATATATAAAGCTAATATAATTTAATAATGAATCCGGGAAAGCGTGAGACAAGTTAGGAAAGTATAGCGGAGATGGTCTTAAGAAGAGTACTAATTTTTTCTTCGTGATCTCTTGGGCAGTCGAGAGAACCCTATTCGTTTCGTTACACAATAATTGTGTTTAATCTTTGATTAATTAAATTCTTGTTAAAAAGATAATGCAAATAAGGCCACAAGACAACAAGCCCATCCTAGGACAAGAAGAATAAAATTAAAATACTTTAATGCTATGATGGGCTCGGTTGTATTTTAATTGTAACTGCAATAGATAGGGGTAAAAACGAAAAGCTTTAGAAAATAGTTAAACTTCTCAAGCCTTATTTCATTATTTTTACCACTATGGTAAATACTTATGGCATATTACAACTTTCGTGGTACTATGGCATGGAAGTAATTTAAAATTGGCAAACCAGTGCAAACTATAAGAAAATTTCTATATTAATTTGTTATTCTATTAGAACCGACTGCCCGACTAGCAATTAAAAGGCAAACAAGCATTAAAGCGACAAATAATTGCAAAACTGTAAGAAATTTTGTCAAACTTTGCGTAGGAATTGTCGTTTTCCTGTAAAATTCTGAAAAATGTAGCTAAATATTTTTTATATTTTTTTTCGTCAAATATTTTTAAAAAATATAAAAAAATATGTAGTATGTAAGAACATATTTTTTTCAAGTCTGCTGATTGGCGGCAACACCACACCGAGTTTATTAAATGTAACCCCACAAAGAGCTACTGCTAGAAACTTCGCTCCTTGGCAATTAAAAAAAACGTTATACATATATGAATGTATGTATATATATATATATATATATACATGTATAAAACCAAGCAAAGAGTATTAACAAGATTCTGCACTAACATTTTTTCTTGAACTTTATCCAATTCCACCTCTATTAGGATATTGGCTGCTGAAAGAGTTGGTGATTGTGTTTACGGGTCTTTAACTCGATGTACAGTGAGTTTGTATACTTGGATGATTTTCATGCACGCTATAAAGTCAGCAATAGCAGGTATTGTTTTCGGCTCAACAACTACAACAATAAATCCAATTTTGTACCCTGCATTTTGGAGGAGACCCATTAACGCCAGAATGCCTCCTTGGCCAACAAGAGACACGAAGACGCCGAGTTCTAGAATCGAATTTTAGTTCCAAATTGACGTTCGAGTCAATTCTTTGCTTTCACCTGCTCGTTTTCAATGAGGTGTTTAGCATAGCGTTGCCGTGCCCTCACGAACAAACGTATCGTACTAGCCCTGTTAACTGTATAGGTTTGCAGCTTGCGAGTTTTTCTTAACTGCTGAAATTTGGGAATCAGTTAAAAGATTTTTTATGTAAATTTCGCCTAATACTATGGGCAAAAAAAAATAGGCAAATGAGAAGGGCCAGCAAATTCATTTTGTGCATTGTCAGCACAGGAAGTGTTTCTTTTTGCGGCTGGTATATGAAAACTGTTGGTGAATACTGATACTTTGTTCAACAAACGCAAGCGTTTTTATACATAAAATGTTATCTTCGTTATGACATCACTTCTACACATACACATCGTTAGGTTGTGTATGTGTACATCAGTGGCAGTAGACAAAAAGAATGTTAAAATTAATTAACACACTGTCCGTTATAGGTGTTGGAATAATTCTCCTTTCCTAATGTTTGTATTCTTGTATTAAATTTTGTAAAATTCTGATCTAGATAACGGGAATACGTAACATAGGCATTGTTGCACAACATGTAGGTCAGCTACTGATTAAAAAGTCAAATATATTTTTATTGTTCAAATGTAAGTTTAAGATTATAATTAAACATTTCTACGTAAGGTAGCAATTTAATTTAGCTCGTGTGTTGTAGCCTAAAACCTTGAATTGTTCAAGCACCGCTTGCGTCTTTGTTCTAAAGGCCATATTTACTCACACACGGTTTTTTTTTATATATATAAGATTAATAATCTTTAGTTTGTCGTTTAAGAACAATAGAATTATTCTCCCCAACATCCGAGTGTTATTGTTTTAAGTTGTGTATGACATTTAACGGACTGTTAAGCAGTCAAATAATTGACCTAGTTGGAATAGTGGTTGAGCTGTATTCCGTCTCTTCTGGCCATCCTGAGAACGATGGTTCGAATCCTCCAATCAGCAACAAAAGGACTTTAATATTAGTTTTCCCTTTAAGGAATTATCTTGTCTCTGACTACGCGTGCCCTGATGTTTGTGATTAGGCTGCATAGTCAGAGGATAAGGGAATTGTCTGATAGGTTTCCCATCCTGAAGACTACCCCCAATTGCTTACGTATGCCCTAATGAGTTCATCCTGGGCTTATCATTACTCACTTACTCACATCTTGACCAGCCTCTAATCGGGAATGTCAAATAACGCTCCCTTAACCTTAAGTTATAAAACCAAATATTTCCCTTAATTGCTCAACACATATACTTTTCCAGCAAAGAAATGATTGTCACTGCAAAACCGGTTTTTCTTTTCGCGATATTGCGATGTGTTTTTCCACGAGCAAGGTTTTCATTCAACACTTTTCAATGGGTGTTACTAAAATGCACACATTTTGCACCCCACACCCTGACAAATTGCACACCCTGGGATGCCGACTTCTGCGAGGGTGTGCAAAAT